>LZPO01066319.1:279500-293720 GCA_001675575.1 Neotoma lepida | reverse complement strand
TTGTGGAAAAGCATTATTGTTGATGGGGCTGGAGAGATGGCTCAGAGTTTAAGAGCATGTACTACATAGAACTTGAGTTTGGTTCCCAGCATCCACATTAGGCAACCCACAACTGTCTGGAACTGCATCTTCAGGAGATCAGTAGCCATCTTCTGGCTTTCTTGGGCACCCCACATACATGTACACATATACTAATACATATACATACATAATAAAAAGAAATCTTAAAAAATCATTAGGTACTTGATACTATTAATAAATAATACTGTTGGTAACGAACATATTCATAACTTCCTCTTCTTGTAAGAAGAGTAGTCAGGTTGGGTTAGAGTCCACCTCGGTGGCTCTTTCTAGTCCATGTACAGTCCCATCCTGAGGTATGGAGATGCAGAGCTTCCACAGAAGGACTTGGNGTAGGGACAGTAGTCCTCCCTACCCCTGATGCTGTTTTTTCCTTCTACTCTTTTGTAGTCACCAGAATAGCTTGTCTCTTTCTAGCAATGTATTGCAAGTGTTTTAGTAACCAGCCTTTGGGTGTAGGATGATGGAGGGGTCAGGAGTGCTTGATAGTGTAGTGTTATGTAGTTTAATTTCCGTAGTGTTAATGTCCCACCATGGCAGACTTTAATCTACCAACATGACACAAAACAGATAAACATTCTGAAAAATATAACAAACTGTTTTTCAGAGCAGGTGTCACCAACTATTCCCACCAGGCTGCAGACGTGACTGCTTGGCCTTCCTTCTCCATACAGTGTCACCAATGCCTAGCAGTCCTCGGGACCAACATATGGTTTGACAATTATCTACTAAACAAAGTGAACTCTTTGACCAGGTTTAGGGGGCTTTTGTCNATTGGCCATTTCATTGCCTTCCTTATCCAGGAGACCTACAGTGCACCCCTGATGATGTCCAGTCTCCTAATAGCTATTTGTTCTGTCATGTCTCAGCCCAGTCCTGAATGATTCCTGCTGCCAGGCAGATTCAGCCAGAAGCTTGGACACCTGCATCTTTGTCACATTTTCAAGATTATGTTCCTTCTGGGCTCCCAGCACCTGCTCTCAGATGGCTGCTTTTTCTTCTGCCCATGGGACACACATCATGTCCCTCAGTATGAGCAGGAGAAGACAGTTCTGNGGCAGAAGGGATACTCACCTACACTACAATGTGTCCAGAGGCTGCTCTTGCCTAGAAAGAGTCAAATTCTCTCTTTGTGAGAGAATGGAGAAACTGGTGAGCAAAGGCATGCCTGCGTCCGAGTAAGGATGAGTAAGGAATACTGGGAAAGGGCTCTGCTAGAGGCTCCAGGCACGAGACCTCTCAAGCTGGGGAGGGTGTTAGGGGGCGGGGACTGGCCTTATCGGAAGAGGACAGCCCCCTCATTCCTTACTTGTTAGGTCACCCAGCTCTTGGAGCTGGATGAGGTGTCACCATATGAACCCTACCTTGACTCACTGCCTTTTTAGAGGTCATAACCTGAAGGAGGAGAAGGAAGTTTGGCAGGACAGTATGTCTGTGAAATGGGGTAACAGTAGGCAGGCAGTGTCCTGGACAGTGATGGAAGGGCTGTGTGAGCTCATGTTGGCCCAGAGGACAGTGTGGAACTCAGCAACGTACAGTAATCACTCAGTTAAAGCAGGAAGACTTTGTGAATGTGGATTCTCTATACCTTGTTTCTCAGTGTCCCCAGAACCGAGAAACACCTCCTGACATACAGGCACCCAAAGGTGCTGGTGGCACCAGGGAGATGATGACATAGCCATCTTCTGGTAACAACTGAGAGGGGACAGCTTTGTCTCCAAGCCCAGCTTCTACTTTTCGTTGCTGCAATCCACTTCTTCCCCCTGCAGCTGCCCCTTCCAGTTCTGACAGGCAATGAACACACAGGGCCTGTGACTCAGGGCGGTCGCTACTTCTCTAAACACTAGGTGGAATCCCCAAGGCAGCTCGGGGTGAGTTGACATCTTGGGGTACAGCTGGGTCCACTTTCCCATTCGATGAGCACTGGTCAGCAGGCTGGACCTCAGTGTTCTGTGTGGAGAAAGGGAACAGAACGTTCAGCCCTAGGAGAGGAACCCACTCAGGCTTCACAAAACAGGAAGTGAGCTCAGTGCGGGAGCCACACCACAATCTCTATCTGTTTGAAGTTCAACTCTCCCCTTCTTCTGACCTTGAACTTATCTTCATCCTGGGAGGCTGCTCCCAGCTGGGGCAAGAGGAGAAAGTTTAGGGACAATCAAGGAATTACCTGTCAAAGATGTGTAAAAGGGCCACACTGAGCTGTTACTTTTCGCATTTTGTCACCTCACAGAGGCAGCAGTTTCTTCTAGCCTCACAGGTCCTTCCTCAACTTCAAGTGTCCTTCCCTCAAACCCACCTCTAGTGGGTCCTCCCCAGCCTGCCCGAGACAATGAACCAAAGCTGATCTTGGATGGCAGTGCCTCTCTGAGACCTGGTTCCCTGCAAAGCCCCAGACAGCTATCTGTCTACATCCATATCTGGGGGTGGGGAGGGGGTCACCTTCACATGCAGCACACAGAAGTGACACTGTAGAGGAGGGCTTCTCCCTTCCTGTTTTTGGAGATTTTGTGTGCCCCTCCTCTGTTTTTCCTGATATCATATTTTCTGTCTTTTCTAAGAACAAGGCTTGTCACATTGTAGATCCATATGAGTGGAGATTTAGTGGCGCAGTACCTTCTGGGAGGGCACCAAATGAGACACTCAATTATTTGACTTTAGAATCTATATTTACCCCCAACAAGAAGTCACCAGAGGAGAAAATGGGACCAGGCACTGAGACTGACCCTCAGTGGGTGCTGTGGTGCCCATTTTGTGGATGACAGATAAAGTCACTGAGAAGTGAGGTGACTTGTCCAAGATCACACAACAAGCAAGTGGCAGAGCTGGGGTACAGCCCCTTCTCCCTGTTCTAGCATTTGGACAGGAGGAAAGTCCCCACAGTTGGAGTGTGGGAAGAAATGGGAGAAGTTTTTTGAAACGGACAGAAAGACTGCATCAGACCCAGACCCTGCGAGTACCCTATGCCTGCTTCCCAGATGTGCCCAGTCCTGGCAGATGTTGGCTGGCCTATGCAGCTGCCCCAGGTGCTTCAACACATCTAACTACTGTCCCTGAGGCCATTCTGCCTTTTAAGGAGCAATTTTCTGTTTGTTTCCTCTAATAGAGATCCTTTTAATATAGAATACTTCCTTTTTACTCCCTGGCCCGAAGTTTGGGTAATCTTAACCCTGCAGGGCTGTGCAACACCACTAAGTCTCCAGGAACCCACAACTTCTCAATAATGCTGAACAGGGCGAAATTTCCCAGTAACCGCCTCCCCCGCCTGACTAATGCTCTAGCTTGGCAGAGCAATGTCCTCTTTTTGAGGAACCCAGTCATTTGGTTTGGACTCTTTGTTTGCTGTACTGGAATGGCCTTCTGAATCATTCAGATTTTGCTTTTGAACTGATTCACTTTTCGCATTTCCTTGTATAGAAACTCAATCTCCTTCAGTGCTTAGCCCATCCCCAGCTTCCCCATGGGTCATCTACACCCACAGCAGCCTGGTGCCTGCACCATTCCCCTAATGTTTGTGATGTTGTCATCATAGTCAAAATGATACAAATTCCATGTAGCCACTGAGTCATCTCATTTTGTTCTCACCAGGACTCTAGGAAGACAATATTATGTCCATTCTACAGACTGTGAAACTGAGCCTAGCTGAGGTTACACAAAGGAAAAGGTGAGGGTCAGAAGCTGAGCCTGCTGCTAGGCTCCACAATNGGAACCTGGAAGGTTGCTGTTCATGGGTGTTCTCGCTGCAAGGTGGGTTGTGACATCGGTTGAACCCCAAAGACAGTAACTCCTACGCTGTCACCTCCTGCACTGTATCTGGAAGTAGCTTCAGTCCTGCAGACACTGACTCAAGGGGCCTTTCTCGTCTTTCCCTACAGCCACTTGGGGCTTCTCAGCTTTTTTCCTGTTCTCTCAAGTGCTCAGGAGCAATCTCATCTGTTGTACAAAGAGTGGAGCGGTCTCTGGCATGGTCTGGTGGACCCCACAGGCACGTGTCCTAGTGGGAAGTCAATAAGGGAAATTCTCTGATTCAATTCAGAAAGTCTCTGCTGCTCCAGATGAATGTCGCCACAGAAGACTCCTCAGGACTTTTTTCTGGGCTCCAGAGGCAGGACCTTCAGACAAAGGGCTCCATAAACGTTTCGTGGGTATCCCTGGGGACAGGTGTGCACTCAAGACTCATGCAGGAGCAGCTTAGCAAGCATCTGAGCTCTGCTCTCCTTCCTCCTCTTCTGGGAGGCAAGATCCTGAGTTCCCTGAGGGCAGGAAGGTTGGAGTCTCTGGGGAAACAGAGGTGGAGAGAGGCAGTGGTCCCCAGAGCAAGGAAGTCTGGGCATGGATGAGGCTGGTTCATCCACAGAGCAGGGTGAGGACAAACCTTGAAGCAGGATGGGACAGCAGAGTTAGGTGAGGTAAAAAGGTCTGAGAAGGGTGACAGGAAACCGGCTGTGGGTGGCACGTGGAGACACTATTGTGGCCACAGCTCCCTGTAGCTTGAGCTCTGACTTCTGCTTTTTTGTGTGTTTTGTTTTGTTTTGTTTTGCTTTGCTTTGTTTTGGAGACAGAGTCTCTCACTCTGTAGCTTAGGATGGCCTCAAGCTTGCTGTGATCCTCCTGCTTCAGCTTCCCAATTACTAGGATTATTGTGCCAGCCGGTCTTAGTATGTCCTGTGCCTGTCAATAATGCTAGCTCTGTCTGCATTTTGTTTGTGATTCCTGATAACCCTGTGTGGCGATTCTGGAACCTCCCAGCCTGGCTTGGTCTCACACGTGCCTCTGCCACAGCAGGTGTTGGCTTGTGGGACTGGAGCCCAGAGCATGTGCTTTGCCTTTTGATAAGAGCAGTCTGTCAGGGTGCTAATGCTTCCCAGGCCCTGACTTTAGCCAGCACCTCCCTGCCTGTTCCTACCCTAGGGCTGAGGGTGAGCACCCCCACCTGGCAGACCAGTGATTGAGGCCCAGAGGTAGGAAGTCAGTATCCCAAGGCCTCTCAGAAAAGCACATTCACCTAGCATGTGGTGAGCAATACATTTGGGTAGACCACCTGACTCTGCCCAGCTCAGGGCTCTTGACTGTTATAGCTTTGGCCTGAAGGGTAAGTGTCCTCTCCGGCTCTTCCTCATGAGCAAAGTGGAGACCTGGCCTGGTAATGGGAAGCAATTGGGGTGACAGTGGGATGACAGTAGCAAACTCCAACACAGTAGCCACTCCAGGCTAGCATCAGGTCCAGCTCCACTCCTCCATCTCTCTCGTTTTCCTAAGCATCATGACAAAGCGCTGGCCTGTGAGGCCCGACATCCCAGGCATGAATCTCAGCTCTGCCACTTTCTGCCTGTATGACCTTGGACAAGTTACTTTACCTCCCTGGACCTTGGTTCGTTTATTTGTTTGATTTTGTCTTTGGACTGTGCCATCACTTGATAATAGCACTGTAGCAATAGTAAACAGCACATGGGTGTTCCTCAGTTTACGATGTGATGGAAAATATCACTAAGTCAAAATGCACTTGATACCCTTAACCTACAGAGCATCACAGCTCAGCCCAGCCTCTTTAAACCTGCCCAGATGATTACACTAGCAAAAAATGCCACTCAGCACAGAGCAGACGCTATGATGGGGCGAGGAATGGTTCATGGAGGCCGTTGAATACTTGGAGTGAACGGTGCGGCAGTGTGGCTATCTGGAGGTGCTTCCCACCACTGTTGTAAGTGGGAGCAATATAACTCATGGACCGTAAACCTCAAAAAACTCTCAACTTCCTCTTTGCTTGGATTATGAAAATTAAGTAGACAAAAGAGAAAACCGTTGAAGGGAACCAGCTCACTTTCAGAGCTGTGCGTAGAAGAGAAGGGACTTTTCCAGTAAAAGGTATCATAGTTGAGGTTTGGTGTAGCGGCACACGCCTATGAACTTAGCACTTGGGAGGCTGAGACAAGAAGACCAAGAGTTGGAAACCACTGGAGAGATGGCTACACGGGTGCACAAGCGCATACCTGAGTTCAGATCCCCAGTACCTACACAAAAGTCCCAGTGTGTGTGCCCCATGCACCTGTAACCCTTGTGCTGGGGGTGGGGAAACTCATGGAGACAGAGGGTTCATGGTACTTGTTGGCCGGCCAGCCAGCCTAGTCAAAGTATGGTGACAGGTTCGGCAACAGTATCTCAAGGAGCTAAGTCAGAGAGTGACGGAGTAAGATGTTGGATGTCCTCCTCTGGCCTCCACATGTGTGCTCATGGGAACACCCCCCCACCCACCCACACACATACATGCATATAGGCATACACCATACACACAGAGAGAGTTGGAAGCATGACCTGGCTATATGAGGAGACCTTGTCTAAAACAAGACAATACCATAGTTGACAGTTATGGTCTTTGTTTACAAATGGGAGTCACAGAGGGTAAACCAGCTGCTTAGAAACACACAGACATTTAGCAAGCATCAAGGAGGGGACTTGAACTCAGATATGTCTGACATCACAATCTGTGGCCCAGCGCTACACAGCAGTCCTTGGGGTCATGGAAAGATCCAGTGCCTGGCTCTGCACTGAAAGTGGAAACATGAGTCACCAGCTATCCCTGGGGAGGGAGGAAAGCCCTGAGTTAGGGCAGAATGTTCCACCAGATGCTGATGAGCAGCTGCCAGCACCCCTGAGTCTCTTTCATGCTGAGGAAGTGGGGAGAGGGGACAGGGGACAGCAGTGTTTGAGCCAGTGAATGCAGCCTGCCTGGGGTCATGCTGGTGATGTCAGGCTTGCACATCTGGCCTCAGGAATGCTGGGCCCCAAATGGGCCCCCTGCTTCTGCTGCTTCTCGTAGCTGGCTTACCCCCCTGAAATGACCCAGCTGTTTTGTCTCAGCCTGGCCCTAGTGCTGACATGAAATGGGCCTCTGATCCTGCTAGTGAAGGGCAGGTCTGTGAGGACGGAATGAAAGTAGNTTGCATCCTGCTTGGGGGCCCCGATAAACACCTTAATTTCCTCATCTGCTCTGTGGTAGGGTCAGGGGAAGGGTCAGTGTGCTCAGTACCCAGAGAATGCCAGCCATGCTTGTGAATGAGCTGCCTGAAGTAACAGTACTGAAGTACTGAGAAGACACGCGCTTCATGTGGGGTATGGGTGGCTAGTGGCTTCTGGCTGGCCATCTCACTAGACCTCCCTTCTCAGGTTCCAGCTTCCACCTTACCCTTCTTCCCGCCCACTGGTGATCCATCTCATGTTTACACATGTGTTGGTTCTACCCAGGAAAGTTTGGGACTGGCCAGGGTGACTTGGTAGCATAGATGATTCATTTTGGTCCTTGAAGGAACAAAAGCCCAGGCCTTCCCAAGGCAGCCTCGGCTCTGGCTGGCTTGTCCCCTGGGCTAGGAATGAGTCACGCTGGCCTTCTCTCAAGGGCTCTGATTTTGGAGTTGCATGGGCCTCCCCAGAAGCAAACGTCAGCTTCCTTTGCTCTGTTCCTGGGGGAGCCAGGTTAGTTTAGGAAGGGTGACCAGGCAACAGCCAGGAGCAGGGAAGCCAGAAAAGGGAGGCAGATTCTTCAATAAAGGGTCCTGGAGGCCCCGCTACACCCCTCCTCATGGCCTTCTCTTGTGCCTGGCCAGGCGGGGCCTGCAGCCTGCGTCCAAATTCCTTAGCCAAAAGTGGAAAAACATCCTCTAATTCCACATGGTGCAGGAATTTTAAAAAGTGTGGACAAACCACATGACCTCAATTTCTTCAGCCGCAAAATGAGAGTCATCCCCGGGGTTTGGCAAAGTCATCCCGGGCAGCAGAGAGGGTAACAAGGGGAGGGCCTCAGCTCACTGCCTTGGTAAGATAAACGTCCACCCCTCCTGAGTCCCCACGAAGGGGAAGCCTCTAGGATTGGTTTGAGTGTACGAGAGGCCTTGGCGTCTCTGGAAAATTGGCCTCAGTTAGAGGATACTGAGCCATGAATCAGAGTCATGAAGCTAAAGCACGTTTCCTTGACGCCTCACCTGATATATGGGGATAAAGGGAGGTAGGGAATGGATGTAGAGCATCCTTGGGGGCCATCATCTCAAACAGGGTGCCTGATGTGGGCTGACTCACTTCCCCTCTCCTGGCTACAGATTTCTTTATCTATAAAATGGAGATAGTAATTCTTACCTCACAAGCCTTAGTAACTTGGACCCTTAGTATCAGGAACTGTGTCCTGGGTCACATCAGCCACTGACCAGGAGAATGAAGTCATCCTATCAGGTGGCCACCAAGGGTCAATGGGACAGTCTGGTGATAGCTGGGAGTGGTGGTGGTGGCATTCAGCGACACAGATGCCTATCTCTGGTGGGTAGCAGGTGTTCAATGGACTCTCTCATGAGGGTGATGATGCTACTGCTGTAAAAACAGGGCCACAGTCTTAACCATCAAAGGGACAGTGGCAGGTTCTTGTTATAACTCTTTTCCTCACATTTCTAAGGGGAGTTGTGGCTGCTCAGGGAGAGGAAAGGCCCAGCCAGAAGGAGGCTATGGACAAGCTGAAGGTGTGAGAGAGATTCCCATTTCCCTACTCAGGTTCTTCACCCTGTAGACTGGGAGACATGCCAGCCTCGTTTTCCCTCTAGAAATCACAGCAGCCGTGACTACCCAGGGCAGAAATGTTTGGCTATAAGCAGGCATGGATCATCCGGAAAGATCTAGCGAGATTCGCGGCAATGGCAGGGAAATGCAAGTTCCTTCCTGTAAGCTGTGGCCCATGAGTCAAGGTGACAGCTCTGTTGTGGGAATATCTGGACCGCATGTGTTGTGTGTGTAAGTGAGTGTCTCAGAGACAACCATACTAGACAATAGAGATGGCTCCCATCTGGTGAGCACTGACCATATGCCAGGCACTGTGCCAGGCTCATGTGTCTCCATAGCCTACACAGTAGCCCTGTGGGTGGGTGCTCCATGACTCCACCACCAGAGGTTGGGAAGTTGAGGGCCTTTCCCAAGGCCCTGCAATTTCCAGTGGGGCTATAACTTAAATCTAGAGAATGTGGCCCAGAATCTGTGACCTTGCACACCACCTTGCCNCCCCAATTCTTCCTGCTTATGTCATCCTCCTCACAGATTCACACTTCACTTCTGTGACCTCATAGTCCTTGGGTACACANCCCTATGAGGCTCAATGTGTCTTTGCCGTNTGCTTAACATTTAGCTTTCTCAACAGACAGTTCGAGCCCTGCTCCATGCCTAGGCTGACTGAAAGGTCACAAAAGAGTAGCTAGAGATAGGATTAAGGCTTTCCAAACTGTGGTCAATTCCATGTGACAGCGGAGGAAACTGAGGCTCCCAGGATAAAGGGTGGGGTTCATCCAGATCCCATGAGCACCCAAGTGTGTCATCTCTTCCCCTTGAACTGGAATCCTACATTTCACCTGGTGAGGAATGGGAGATGAGGGGTTAAGGAGACTGCTGGACCCTTGGCAGAGACCTAGGAAGTATGTGGCAGAGAAGACTTCTAAGAAAAAAGGAGACAGCCAGGGCTGTATGTGTCCTGACTAAAGGGCCAGAGGACCAGGGGTCAGCTTGGCTCCTGGCTCTCTAGAGGCTGGCCCTTGAACTTGGTCTCCAGCCCAGCTTGGCTCAGCCAAGGCATGAGGTCACTGAGGCTCTGCTCTCTTTTTCCTTCTAGATAATTCTCTGGTCCATCTCTCTTGACCTTCCCAGGGAGGTAGGGTGGACGAGGTTGAGGCCCAGGAGCAGTGACCAGGATTTGGAGAAAGTTCTGGGGTCTCTACCCATCAAGTATACTGACAGCACAGTGGAGCCTATATTGAGGTTCAGCACAGCCCTTTTTTGTGGAAACTCTGGTCATTCAACCTAAGGGCTCTTTGCCTAGTGNATAACAGNGAAATAGTCCCCCAGGGGTAGTGAGGTCCAGCTTCCCTGAACTCTGTGCTTCTTTCTAGTCAGGGAGCAGGTGCTCAGATGATGCTCTGAGTGGCTATTCTTCCTATGCCTCACTTAAATTATGGTCATCACCTGCCCTCCTGCTCTGTCCAGAGACAGAGGCCAAGACAGTGTAGGTGGGAGTTGAGCCCCTGGGTCCCACGCAGTACTGAAATTAGGTGCTTATGTAGTTTAGGACCAGCCATCAGGGCCTCTTGAGTCTCTTTATTGTCCCTGGCAGCCAGGTGAATAGGATCTTCACAGGGCACCATGTGCCTCTGCACTTAACAACACCTTCCTGATGAGCTCTCTACTCTCTGAAATGCCAGAGGTGGACCTGATGGTTACATCAGGTTGAGATCACCCGATGACTCCTCCCTGACGACCATGACCCAAAGGAACAGCAAGGCCAGGTGTCTCAGGAAGCTTGAACCTCCTCACTCGGTCCCCAAAGCTCTGGTAACACCCCAATTCTCAGTCAACCCAGCCCACTTGGAGTTCTGGTTAGCTGGGCCCAGAAGGGACCCTGGGGTTTGAAGGCTTGGTACTTCAGCTCCCTCCTTAGCCTCCTTTTGGCCTTTCCTCCCCTAGGCTGCTCCGGGCATTTCCTTCCCTGGAATAGGTGAAGGAAGAATGCTGCCATGGTTCTGGAATAGTCGGTGAACTGTTTTAATTATTACCAGTTTTAAGAACAGTGCATTCTGGGTTAGACAGGATCAATGCTGAAACAACGGCAGGAAGGTGTGAACCCAGCCCTTGCCCTCTGTCAAAGGGCTTATTAAATTTTCCCCTCCACAGGCCCTTAGCCTGAGAAACTGTTACATAGGTAGTTAAAACAGATATTCACACCAAACATTTGATGACAATAAGTCATAAAAAATTTCAAAACCCTTCTTTGGTATACATACAACTTTTCCATTTATTAAAGATAAAAGTAAATCTGTCTACTAATGAGATGGATATGTTTATTTATTTTTACATAAAGAATGAAACCTTGAGGGCTGAAGAGTTCAGTGGTTAAGAGCACTTGTTGTTCTTGCAAGGGACTGGGTTTGATTCCCAGCACTCACATGGTGGCTCACGATTGATCCACAAATAGGAAGCGGGGAGAGAGATAACTGGGAATGGCATCGGTTTTTGAAACCTCAAGGCCTGCTCTCAGTGATGTGCNTCTTAACAAGACCACACCGCCTAATCCTTCNCAAACAGTTCCATCACCNGAGGACCAAGTATTCAAACATATAAACCTGTGGGGGCCGTTCTCATCCAAGGCACCACTCGCAAAATTAAATAAATAAATAAATAAATAAATAAATAAATAAATAAATAAATAAAAAATAAAGGTGTGTGCCATCATACCCAGCTTTGTTTAAGAAATAATTAAGTGGTGTGGTGGTCAACAGAGTGAGTTCTAGGACAGCCCAAGCCACACAGAGAAACCCTGTCTCAAAAAGCAAAAAACAAAACAATTAAACCATGGCTGAATATTTGATATTGTAGGATGTAAAACATCTTTAACATTTTTCAGAGCTATCAATATTATTGAAAGTTAATTGATTCTTATAACCATCAATGCTTAGAACACTGCCTAATACTTCATATAAAATGTCAAAAGAATGTTTAGGGCTATTTCAGAATTTGTTGGGAATTCTGTCTTGATCCTATGATAAAATTCATCTATTATTTTTGTTATGACTGAAGTCAGCACCTCAAACAGCAATTTATAAAACCCAATCCCCAAATATACTAATTTGGTGCTTATGTGCCGAGAGATAGTAGTAGGAAAATATTAAAGTTACTTGTTTTCCCTAATGAAACCACTGTTTCTGTAAGAGCAGAAGATTTGCACATACAAAGAAACAAAAAACAAAAACAAAACAAAGAAACACTGATTCCTGGTGCTCAGGAGTCTTGACACTCAGCCAAGGTGTTTTAGTCTGTGTTCATGGCATTGCAAGGCCAGTTGGCACATGCTGGACAAAGTGTGCATGTGTGTGTTCAGAGCTATGGCTGCAGAGAAATCACATGGCTTAATGGGTGAGTGCTGCCAGAGACACCTCAGACTCACTGCATGTTCAGAAACCTCTTCATGTTGCCAAGATTTTGGCAAGCACCACTGCCAGCTACAGAACTCACTGCTTAGGAAGCTCGGGAGGACCAAGTGTGTCCATGAAGGCTTCCTGGCGGTGACCACCTCCCAACGAGATTGTGCCAATTGCAAAGGGTCTCCTTCACCCCTCTCCAAAAGAGGAGAGAAGAAGCACCTGGTGCAGAGTCCCAGTTCCTACTTTATGGGATGTGAAATGTCCAGACTGCTATAAAATCCCCATGGTCTTTATCCATGCACAAACTTGTGCCTTGAGTATTGACTGTGCCCCTGTCCTCTGTCAGTCTACAAGTGGAAAAATGATGCTCCTTCAGATGGAAGCAGGACTCCAAGCACCCATATGAAGATTAATGGGAACCATGGCAATGAACAGATTTGAGGGGAAATTTAAGAAGTAAAGGAAAGAAGCCACACTATGCACGTCAACATTTCAATGAGCCCATATTGAAGATCTACTACATGCCAGCCCTGAACAAGTCCCCACTTTTCAACTTGGTACTGGGCACTGATTAGAACCTTGGCAGTCAAGAGTCTCCAGGGCTGCATGCACCTTGAGACCCCAGGGAAGAGTTCAAAGCCCCTAAGTCCTGGCCTCCAGGCCCCGAAGATCCCAGATGTGGAACAGTGGAAGGAAGCTAACATGGCCAGCAGTTCTGATCCAGCCTCACAGCACTGCTTTCTGTCTGGAGACATGAATGAAAGCCAGGGCNTCATCTCTGTGCTTTCTTCATAATGCCATAGCTTCTCTTTCTCCTGGGCCAAATTGTCACGGTCCTTTTGTTAGTCACAGAAGCTGTCAATGGGGACTGGAAGGTGCCACAGTCAGGGACCCAGAATGGCCTGCCTTGTGATAGCCTACCGTGTCTCCTGGAACAAGCCAGCCCAAGCCACACCTCTGTCCATTTCTATAGAAAGACTTCTATAAACACTCACCCCTGTCTAGAATGTAGTGTTTTGATAATTGGTAGCTCATGAATATACTCTGTGTGTGTGTGTGTGTGTGTGTGTGTGTGTATAGCAGGTGTGTCTGTATTTATGTGTATGTCTGTATGTGTATACATGTCTGTTTCTGAGTGTGTTTGTCTGTGTATATCCATGTCTGTGTCTGAGTGTGTTTCTGTGTGTCAGTGTATCTTTGTCTCTCTGTGTGTTAGTGTTTGTGTCTGCTCTGGGGAAATAGGTCTTGTCAGTTTATATCTTTATTGTCTAGGCCAGTTGTGGCCTGAGACAAGCGTCAATAAACACCTGCCCAGGATAGGACCTGAGAGAGACCCAGAGACTTCATGCACCTCACAAAAACTTTTCAGGCTCTGTCTTTGGATTCCTCAGTGCCGCAGGAAGGATGTACCATAGCCCCATCCCAGGCAAGGAACAGATTCAGAGGCCAAGGAAACAGAGGTGTGGGAGGATGACTTATCCCCACCCCCCCTCTTTGCCTGCCCTTTCCTCTAACTCCCCTGTTGGCCAGGACCTTAGCCTGGCTCCCCATGGGCCACTAAACAAGCANCTGTGACNGTGCCTCTCAGAACCCACAGGTATTACAGGGATAAAACATTGACCACACCACTAATTAGTTGGCTCAGTGCTTTCCAACCACCCTGCTCTGTGAACTGTTCTCCTCACACCTCATTGAGTCCTATTGTCCTGGGGTTGGGCTCAGGTCATTGATCTGCTCTCAGGCTCCAGGCTCTGACCTCACTCCCAGGAGAAGCCCCAGGCTTCCTGCTGGCCTTGAGGCCCATACCCTGTGTCCTGCCCTGGCCATGTTGGTCTCCCCTTTCTCTCTCGCTCCCTCCCCTCTCCTCCTCTCTTGAGTACAAACAAGATTTCCAGTCACTTCTTCCTTCTTATATCTCTCCTAGGCCAACCTTTCTGGAGAAGGAGTGGATAGCTGGCTCCACCCCTCATGTGTCAGCAGGTTCGTCTTCTCCTCCCTCTGCTCACACGTATAGGATAAGTCACATTTTATGCATCTGTATGCTTTGTCAAACTCTTTCTTCTTTTATTTTCTCGTGAATGTAAATCTCAAAGAAATGAAACCCGGGAGTGGCTTGTCTGTGCTCTTGGCTCTGGCCTTCCAACCACACTTCTCACTGACTCACCAGCCCCTATGAGGTCCCATGCAGCTGGACTTTGTTCTGGAA
>LZPO01066319.1:264678-275179 GCA_001675575.1 Neotoma lepida | reverse complement strand
GCCCTGGACACTGATGCTGCCCTGGTCACTGATGCTGCCCTGGACACTGATGCTGCCCTGGGTACTCTGGCTATATGGTAACATCTGAAGTCAGGAAGTGAAAGTCCCATAATTTTGTTTCTTTTCTAAACTGTTTTGGTCATTGTAGGTGTTTTTAATTTACTTACAATTTTAGAATCAAACTTGTCAGGTTCAGAGAAGAAATCCATGGGACTTTCAGAGGAATTTTGTGGCTCCTTCGTCAATTTGAGGAGAGTGGACATTGTCACAAATCATTACANCTTTTAATCTGACAACATGGAAGACCACTCCACTTATTTGCTGATTATTTTCTCAGCAAAGGTCTGTCTGTGCACTTTTGCTGTGAATTGAGTTACAGTTATAGTTTCACTCTCTGACTGCTCCCGGAATATCTTTAAATAAATGTGACTTCTGTCACTGTTCCCACAGCCTGTGGCCTCCCGATGCTTATACATTCTGGTTTTGGTTTTTGTTTGTTTTAGTGGGTGATGAGGATGGAACACAGGGCCTCATGCACAGGAGGCAGATGCTCCTTCAACACACCACACTCTCAGCCCAACTTCTCTTTTAGATTTATGTTATTTGTGTGGGTGCTTTGCCTGCATGTCTGTCAGTGCACCATGTGTGTGTCTGTTGCCACTTAGGCCAGAAGATGAAGTTCCAGAGGGATCTCCTGGAACTGGTGTCACAGACAGTTGGCTGTGAATCACCTTGTGATCACTGGGAACTGAACCAGGGTCCTCTGGAAGAGTAGGAGGTGCTCTTAACTCCTGAGCCATCTCTCCACCACCTTGCTCTTCTTATAGTATATTCTCTTAGACTCTCTAGGCCTTTCTACATGAAGGATCATGCTATCTGAGATTAAAGATGGGTTATCTCTTCCTTCTAAGTGGGATGCTCCTTTGCCCCTGGGAGGCTAGTTCCTGTTTTGAGACTGGTTCCTCCTGGTGCCATCCTTTCAGGGTGCTAACAGAGCAGACTTGAGGGGGTGGGGGNAGGGCCANACTCTTTACTTTCTAACTGGGAATTGTTTGCATTCTAATTTTTTGGAGCACCTTACCTTAAATTCAGATCGGAAATGACTTTTGCTTCAGTTGTGAGTTCTTTATTCACACCTTCCAACCTACAGACTNTCAAATGTGACCTCATGGCACATTCGTTTGAGTTTTATCTGTGATCTCTGATGCTCCTGCCTCCACCATGAAGGCAGGCCGGAGAAGTTCAGGTTCTGCAGGAATATGCTTCCCTGACTTTCTGCTTTTGAGAGGGCCATTAAGAATTCTCTTGTAGGTAGTAAGTCTGAAGCCCCCATTTCAGAGGGGATCCTGCACCAAATGGGAGAGCAAGGCAGCACAGAGCAGCCAGGAAGACTCGGGGTAANCCTTGCTGGCTTTCCCCATCTAGTCTATCAACTGATCAGACCTTTTTATTCAATCCCATTTCTACCTGGCTCATGCTTTGGTCATACTCGTGCAGTGACGTCTTCATGGAAAACCCAGAACAGGATCTGGAGAGCTACCCTGACAGCTGGAGACCGGGGGACTCTAAGGGTGGTAGTCACGTGGGTGTGGACTCTCCCTCTCTCTCCTCATACCACTCACTGAGCTGTTCACCTCATCTGTATCCTTTTTAACGTCATCTACAGTAAATAGGAAAACGTGTTTCCTGAGCCCTGTGAGCTGGCTCAAATGAACTCACTGGGCCTCAGGAAAAGCTGTGACAACACCAGCTTCTACAATAGTCACAAGCATAGGCGGGACAACCTGGGGTTTGCAACCAGTATCTACAATGAGAGAAGGGCAGCCTTTGGCACAGAGTCCTTGACCTATGGGATCTAACACTTAGTTCAGGTGGACATTGCCAGACTGAATTGGATTTACAGTGGTTCTCAACCTGTGGGTCATAACCCCTCTGGGGTCTCACATCGCATGTCCTGCCTATCAGATATTTACACCATGATTCATAACAGTAGCAGAATTACAACTATGAAGTAGCAATGAAAATAATTTTATGGTTGGAGGTCGCCCTACATGAGGAACTGTATTAAAGGGTCACAGCTTTAGAAAGGTTGAGAACCACTGGATTAAAGGATGCTGGCTGGGAGTTCTCTGCAGAGTTTACTGTGTGCTCAGTGTGGGAGGGCCCTGCCCCCAAATCTTGTAGTGGGAACATATTTGAGAGCCGAGTGTGAGAACACNGGCTGCACTGGAGCTGCCCTTCTCTCCTGCACCCTCCTCACACTGTCCCACTGACTGCAAACGGATTGGTAGGTGATTCCTGGGGGGGAATCCATAATTGCTTTATTGTGATCTGCTTATTATTCTCCATCCTTCATTAGTATCTGAAAGAGAACAGAATAGTATTAATCCTTGCCAGATGAGTTAAATCTTTGGGCAGTTTATCAAGAAAATGAACTCGTGTGTGTGTGTGTGTGTGTGTGTATGTGTGTGTGCGCGTGCACATGTGTGTGTGGGGGGGGATGAAACCTGGGACTTGGCACATGTTTTAAGGAAATGCTCTACCACTGACCTACACTCATTTTTCTCCCCCACCCCTGGAACAGGGTCTCATATAGCCCAAACTGGCCTCAGAGTGACTATGTAGCTGAAGATGACCTTAAATTTCTGATCTTCGTGCCTCCACCACATAAGTGGCTTTCTTTTTTGTTAATTAAAATTTTTTTATTAACATAATTTTTTCATTGATTCTTTGGCAATTTCATATCATGCACCCCAGTCCCACTCATTTCCCAGCTTTGGCCATGGTGTTTCAATATTCTTCATTGTCAAATACTCCAGCATACATATCTTAACAAGATATTCTCTAAGCAACTGTGAAAGTGCCTGGTTCTGCAACACCACTAAGGTCCAGTCTGTGTTCGTCCCACNGGTACCTCTAAGCTCTTGTACTCTTGCCAGTAGGATGGGAGAAACAGTGTCTCTGGTGAAGTTGTCTTCTTGTTGCTTATGACAAAGGTTGAACATCTTCCTACATGCTTACAAGGACTACAGTTATTTGTCCATAAACTATCCACTCACGAATTTTACCCTTTTAAAAAAGAATGGACTTTATTTCGATTATATGTATATGTGTGCATGTGGGTATGTATTTATGAGTGCAGGTGCCTGTGTTGTGAGCTGCTGACACAGATGCTGAGAAATTTTGGGGACGAATGAGAACTTCCCTTAACCACTGAGTCATCTCGCCAGCCCTGGCCCCTCCCCCCATACCTTTCTCTGAGTCAAGGTCTCACTCTATAGCCTAGGCTGGCCTNGAAATGGTGATCTTCCAGCCTCCCCAAAGCCGGAATTAGAGGTGTACCACCACACCCACCCAGCGTTCTGTCCACTTTAACCTTCTCTCTTGTTTTCCACCTCTGCTTTCAAGACCTTGACTGGGGCTTAAGGCGCACACCTTTAATCCCAGTGCGGGGAGGCAAAGGCAGGCGCATCTCCGTGAGTTTGAGGCCAGCCTGGACTACATGGCAAGTTTCAGGACAGCCAGGGCTACGTAGAGACCTGTCTCAAAAAAAAAAAAGAGAGAGAGAGAGAGAGAGAGAGAGAGAGAGAGAGAGAATGAATTGGTTGCTGATCAGCATTTGTCTCCAAGTTAGAAATCTCTCCTCCATTTACCCCTTGGCGTACAGAGCTTCACTACATAAAGATCTTGTTGAAAATTTGGCTTTAATTTTATACAGCTTTTCTTTGTTTCTGAATTTTGAGCCCTAAATTGACTCAAAATTTCCTACCTGTGGGATTACAGAGGAATCATCCATGCTTTGTTGTAGATCTTGTAAGGTTTCATTTTAAAATTGGACCCCAGTGTTCAGTGTGAGGCATGGATTCGTTTTTTGTTCTCTTGTTGTTCCAATCCTGAAGCCAGGGATGCTTGGCTTGAGCTCTGCTCAGCTACATCCTCAACCCACAGATCTTCCCAGCTCTGCTTCAATGTCTGAGGTGCCCTGGTTGCATTTCTGGGCTCTGGTGTCTACGGCTCTGTGGCCTCTTAGTGGTTCCAAGTTCAGCCTCTTACAGTGGCTTGGTGGCACACTGTCCTGTCAGATAGGGTGTAATTCCCATGCTACTGCCTTTCTTTTCCCTTTTGCCTGGCTATTTTCGATTATTTCAAATCAATGTACTGAATTCCGGGGGCGGGGGAATGAAACAAAACCAAGTAAAACAACTCACTGTTGGTCTTTTCATGTGGTTATGTTAAGTGGATATCCTACCAGTCAAGTGAACATGTCTTTAGGTAGGCCTCACTTTGAGAGTGTGAAAGACAGTGTGAAGTATTGACACTCCCCTCCCCCTCAGTATTCAGACTGTGACTTTGGAAAAAGGGTCAGTTACACATGTGAGCAAGTCAAAGTGAGGTGGCCAGAGTGGTCCTGATGCAACACGAATGGTGTCCTTGTGGAGAAGGGAATTTTGGAGAGTGTCATGTGCCCATTGAGAACCTCGTGTAAAGATGAAGGCTGAGATGGGTGGTCATCTATCTGCAGGAACCCAAGGGTGCTCAGAAAACATCAGCAACAACTTGCTGAGAGGNGAGGATTACATTCTCATATGAGGACACACCCTGCAGTTACCTTACGGCCAGACTTCAGGCCTTCAAAGCTGATTGCTGACCAAGTTCTGTTCTTGAAAGCACTTGGTTTGTGGTGTTTCTACTGTGGCCATAGCCAACTAAATAGGCCCCTTGAGGGAAGGCTCAGGCCCATGTGAACAGCCTAGTCAAGATCGATGGAGGCCTGTGTGGGCCTTCCTGTCTCTGACCCCAAGCAGGCCCACCCAAGCCTGTTCCTTGCCTTCCTTTGGAGTTGGCTGAGAAAAGGCATGAATGCATCAGGACACTGGAGGTGTGACTTCGCTCTCGATGGGTAGCCAAACCCATTGAGGTCAAGGCTAGTGAATGAGTCATCTGTCCAGTGCGGTCAGTGAGTCAGTCAGGCCCTGCTGAAGGCCCAGGGTGCCATCATGTTCACTTTCTGCTTTCTCCTGGAACCCAGNAGCATCTAGAAGCAGTCCCTGCAAGTTATCATCCCTGACAAATGAACAGCAGAATGGCGCGAACACCCCACCCTTGTGCCACACCTTCTGTGTGTCCCAGAAGATAAGGACAAAAGTCTTAGAAGGTAGAGAGAGCACTTGGGTGCATCTTTGGGAAAGTTCACAGAGCCTTGTTGGCCTTGGCTCCCTCTTCTAGTCACATGGCTGTGGTAAGGGTCGCTACCTTGTGGGTTTGTATCACCGTCACAGCAGGATGTAAATATGAAGCTCTGGGCAGAGGGCCAGCCTCCCAGCAACACCCCAGGACAGACAGATATTAATAAGAACTGCTTCCAAATAAATTCCTCACAAAGGGAAAAGTGGGACATTGGGACGCACTATTTCCAAGTCTTCATCTATGATTCTTTGCCTACCTTGCATGACAATTCTCCTTTCCCCAGGGGAGACTTTGGAATAGACACATCGTGACCTCATTTGCTCCCAGTGATGTTAATTACTGTTTCCTAATTATGAAGAGGAAATTATATCTCCATTTATACTCTGTTAAAAGGAAGGAAAGCAGGAGAGAGCTGGCACCTCTCCCTGAGGCATCAGCTCCTTCAACCAGCATACAGCAGGGTATGACTTTGCCGGCTATGGTTGACNGGTTATGTCCTTGGGTCAGGAAAAGGCCTGTGGAAATGGCAGAGTCCTACTACCTCTACCCCTCTGATGGTTCCTGGACTGGTCCATGTGTTTGCCCAACAAACTGTGCTTTGAGCTTTGTACTGGGGACCAAGAGAGTAAGGACCCAGGGCCAAGTATTCAGGTGGAAGGAGGGGCAGATGGTCCTCATGGGGGAGTACTCTTACAGAAAAGCTTTAGGAGTTATTATTCCGGAGACAAACACATCTCTGTGCAGTGGTCTAATGGATTATCACTGCTCTGAGTTTACAGANGAGAAAAAGGGGAGGTTCCAAGCAGGAAATGGCGGTTAGTGGAGCCACCTGCCAAANGTGTTTCCATCCCACATTGATCTAGAGTTTTTCGAGCTGGTACCGTCCACTCCTCTGACATCCTTCCAGACTGAGGCCCCGCTGCAAGGCCTCAGTTGCCACGGGCAATGAGCCCCTGAGGTTCATCTGTTTGTTAACAAGTCCATATCCTGCTCTGATGTCTGTGGCTGAGTGGAGATACTTTAATTCTTTTCCATGATAATCCTTATTTATTTTATTGGACTTAAATGTTTCGGACCCTAATACCCACCTTGCTAAGTCATGTGCACATCAGAAAGGAAGTTGCTGACAGTTGTCACTATGTCCACTAACTAGGACAGGTGTTTGCCTAAGTCACACTCTAAGAACTGTTGGACAAATGTGCTTTCTACATCCTCTACTGAAATAGAGGATGAAAGCAAGTATTGCTCTATGATGTATCCCAGGGGAGAGTTTATAAATAGTCACAGAATAACAACAGTACAAGTCAACCAAACATGTTCCTGGGCCTTCCAGACATGAGCTCGTGTCAGGGGCTGGCTGACTTTTCCCCTTAAGGGAGTAAATATTTTGGGTTCTGTGAACCACCCAGGCTCTGCAGGGAGAGGCAGAGTGAGGGCTGGTTCCTGGGCTGGACTGTGTCATTCCCTGTCTCTCTGCTGTTGTATCTCCCTACAGAACACATACTGCTCACATTTGACGAGCAATGTCAGANAAGTAATGCAATTTGTCCAACACAAAGCCAGAGANCTGGGCTCNTGGCCCAGGCTGTCCAACTTGAACTTGGTGGTCACAATAATGCCACCACCCCCCACGANTGCCTTTTAATGCTTTTGTCTTTTTTTTTGTTTTCTTGTCTTTAAATGTTACACATTTGAGTAAAAACCCACCATTGTCTGTATTTTAAGGGAGAAAGTGCAAGGGGTGCCAGCCAGCCTCTTGAGCCAAGCAGTGTTAAGTTGAACACATAGTCAGCACCACACTGACTCGTTAGGATGTTCTGAACATGGTGTGACTTTGGGCAAGTTGCTTAACCTCTCTGAGCTTCATTTCTCTCAAATGAGGAGGCTGAATGAGATGACACAGCCGCACCAGGCCTGATCGGAGAGCTGTGTGTAATAATTGCACAACAGAGGTTGCCTCTGTCCTCATGCCTGGGTGTGGAGAGTGATGGATTACCCTTGCCAGTCCATAGNGTGGGCCAATGCAGGAAGGGATCAGGGACAGGAGGGGCTGGNTCAGAAGAGCTAGGTTGGTTCAGACTCTCTCCAGGGCTGCTGCAGGGATCTGCGCTCTTTGAGGAAAGCTCCAGGCCATCTGGGAGTCAGAGGCCTCAGCCAGCACTGCCAGTATGGAGCTTGCAGAAAGTGCGGCCTCAGGAGAGGGAGGTGGAGATGGCCATGGACCAGACCTGCATTGACAACTCCCAGATGTGTGATCCTGGGCATGTCCCTTCTCTGAGCTTAGCGACCACCCCTTGNCAGGACTGTGGCTGAGGTCAGGAGGTGACACCTGTAAAGCACCCAGCATTGAAGAAAGCTTAGTGTTCACCAGTATTCTTAAAGACACTCTGCTATGTCACAGATTGTGGGCCTACTATGTGCTGGGCATTACCACAGAGGAGAAAATCATAGCCCTGCCCTGCAGCCACCAAGTATGTAGTACAGTGGCATAAGACAGGAGTGAAGTGGCTTCCTCCCCAGCAGTCTTCCAGAGCGTGAGATGGGGGGAAAAGGGGAGGGAAGGGAAAGCCAGAAAGTGTCTCCATTTGCTTAGACAGCCCCTTTGCTGGCTCTGCAGGGGGGGAGAAAAGTGTTGGGGAGCTCAGAAGACAGGGACAGGCAGGGCAGTGTGAGCAAAGCTGTGGGGGTAGGGAAGGCCTAGAACATCTGAGGACCACAGGCTCACTGAGTTTTCTTGGAACCCAAGAGCAAAATCAAAGCGAGTAGGAGCCAGCTAGAAGGCCNAGGAGACTGGGAGACCCATGCTGGAGGGCGGTTGGGGAAAGGGGAGTCACAGANGGTTACTGAACAAGAAGAGTCTTGTTGCTTGGATTGGGAATGTCCTCCAAAAGGCTCATGTGTTGAAGGCCTGGTCTCCGTTGCAGCAGTGCTCAGGGAGAAACTTGGAGGAAGTGATGCTCATCTCATCCACGGATATGCTGGTGTGCTCAGTTTGAAGGACTATGGGGCAGAGGTGGGAACCGCGGCAGGGGCCTAGCAGAAGGGAGTGGAGTCCTTGTGGCCCCTCTTGTCTTCCTTGTTTCTTGGCCATNAGGTGAGCCTCTTGGCCCTGCTTCGAAGTCCTACATTCTTACTCACCACAGGCCCACTGTGCTCAGGGACCATGGGCTGGCACCTCCATTCCTCTTTCTATGGGATAAACATCTCAGGCATGTTATCACAGCGGCAGAAAGCTGACAGGAGACAGGGGAGAGAGAGAAGGGCATTGTGGGATATCACCCCTCCCCCGGAAGCAGTCCTTCTGCAGGGATCCCACCAGGCCTTTCTCCGGCCATTTAACTTAGCTCTAGATGGACATTATTCCCAGTTTATAAAAATGGAAACTGAGGTTNAGAAATAGTAAGTCACTTGCCTGATGTTACAGAGGAGACAGGGAGCACTTTTAGTCATTAGTGGGAGCTTCTNCCCCTTTTGCCCTCTGACCCCAAGACAAATCCCAAATAACCTCTGAAAGGAACTGACAGGTTGGTTCATAGGCTGGTGCCAACCCTGTGCACTGAGTGTCCCCATGGCACCCCAAGAGTAACTGATGCTTTTCTCCAGTCCCAGGGGGGTGCAGCAAGTGAAGTGACTGAGGACACACAGAAAGCGGGGAGGCAGCCTAAGCCTTTTGGCTGATTCTTACCACCCCACTGCCTCTAGAGTTGTTCCTAAGCACACCTGGAATTGGGAAGTGCTCAGGCCAGTGAGGCCCAGCCTCTCCCAGAGTTCATCTCTGCTGACTCACCCTGCTCTGGGCCCTCAGCAGCTAAGCCCACAGTGCCAGCTGCTCACCCTTCCAGTTCAGCAGAAGCCTCTCTAGTTCTACCCCTGTCACCAGCGCATTTTCACTGCCTGGGCTGGGACCTTGGGTGGCAATACTTTTGCTAACTNTTTCTGAACAAGTGNACCATCAAGTAAGTCCCTTGTGGTAGAGGAGAAGCTTTCTCTCAGTTGGAACTCCAACCAATCAATGCTTATAGGTGTCTCTCAAGACTTACCTGGAGTGACCATCTAAAGTTCTGATGCCAGATTCTGTAACACACAGCGCAGGGACCCCATGATTAAGAATCANTGCTGAGAAGGGGGAAAACTGAGAGTTGGTGACTCCTAGGAGGGGAATGGTCTGGATGTCCTGCCCCTCCTGCTTCACAAGGGAATGTCACCAAGCCATGCTGCGTGGTACCCATTGTACAGATACTGCCTTGAAGGCTCAACAGAAAAGGGAATGCCTGGCTCTTCAACNGTCACCTGGCTGCTGGGCTCCAGCCTGCTCTTTATGCTCCTTCCAGGGAGGGAAGAGAGCAGAACTCCACAGAGAGCAGCAGACATTTAACTTCAGTGCCAGACCGTGCCACTGTATTTGGATAAAGAAGTCTTTCTGAAAAGTTTGGGTAGAGAAAGATATAATGAATGGCCTTGCAATGAATAAATAAATAAATAAATAAATAAATAAATAAATAAATAAATAAATAAAAGAAAAAAATGAAGTTGGTATTCAGTTGGAAAAGGCAGCAGCTGTAACATTTTATGATTCAACACAAAAAATATGTTGAGGTCCTCAGCTGAATAAGTAGAATAAACAAATAATTTTTTTCGTTCTGTCGCTGAGATGCAGGGAGGGTGGTGTTATCTGAAGCCTTCTTTGCTGAAGTCCTTTTAGATCAATGCTCAAAGGAAGGTAGAGCGCCCTCCAAAAATAAAGTANCTCGAATTTACAAAGAATCTAGGNGGAACGCAAGAGCTAGGGGAGCCCAAAACGGACGTTGCAGAGCAACGACACATTGTGGGCGCTAAAACACCTCCCCTAGTAGAAAGGAAGAAACCGCAGAATGTTCCTGACTCGGCACCCCTGCAGAGTGGTGCAATGTTTATGTTTATGTATCCAACTCCGTGGTGTCGCGGTTGGGGCTCATGGCCTACCGGGTAGCTGTTCCGTGGGGTTTGGGGGAAGGACACATACACCAATGGGGTCTTCCCAGGTGCCAAGGTACAGGTCTTGGCAATACTCCTAAGGCGCCTCGGGATTGGATTAGGAGTTCAGCCTCTCTGGAGTACCAGGACCTGGGTGTGACGGATAGAGTTTGGCCCGCATAGGGGCGGATTCCAGGTCCCCAGCCCTGGGTCGCTAGCGCGCCCAGCTTCTGTTCTATAGAGATGAAGAGCCAGGCGTGGGCGCGCCCGCCATTAATCTCAGCACTGGTGAGGCAGTGGCTGGAGGATCTCTGCGAGTTCAACCCCAGCAAGACCCTGTCTCAGAACAAACAAAACACAA
>LZPO01066319.1:195401-205708 GCA_001675575.1 Neotoma lepida | reverse complement strand
GTTGTGCACCCTGGATGTACTTAACAAATTGTGGTCCTTTAACCTCTCAGAGATCTGTTGCACACGACATTTAAAAAGTTTTCTGCAGTGACCTGTGACCATTCCAGACAGTGACCTTTGAGGTCTCTAAGAAGATGATGGGGCCCTGCAACAATGAGTCCACTTGGATTGTGGTAATGCCACTAAGCTGACAACCACCACCTAAAGATCAGCTTTGAACTACAAACTGCTCAGCACAACTTCAAAGCTGTTAGCTAAGATGGTCCAGCCTCATAGCCAGGACTTCAGATAAGCTCTGCATTTTCCCATCACATCAAGACCGAACAACAGCTTGGGTTTCTGAAGAATAGATAGTTATAGTTTTACAGTTTTCTTTGTTACATAAATTGAGGAAAAAAACTTACAAAAGAGATTATTTATAAGATTGAGAAACAAAAGTTTAAGTTGTTTATTTAAAAANTGTTTTAATGTCTAAAAAGATATTATTAGGATGATAATACAAGTTATGACAGAAAGTAAATTCGGTATAAAACTTTGGACNCAACAAGATAGGACTGAGTATTTTCTCTGAACTTGCCTGACACAAATGGACTGGACATTGTGAACATAATTCTCTTTTTTTCTTAGTGCTCCTGAGGATGTGTGTTCAGTTGCCAGCACCTATATCAAATGACTCAAAATCACCTGTAACTCCAGGTCCAGGGAGATTCAATGCCCTTGGTCTCTGTGGGCACCTGTACACATGGGCTTGGCCTCTGTGGGCATCCACACACAGACACAGACACACACATAATTAAAAGCAATTAAAATAAATNTTTTTTAAAAAATGAAACTATATATATAATACACACATATATGACCTTGCATAAGATAAGTGATCATTGAATAAGTGATCAAAATTTACATTACATCCCAGCTAACCTTAATAATTTAGAGTCCAAACACATCTGAAAAGACTGAATTTTGCTTCTTCAAAAGCAGATTGCTTCCCCCTCTCTGAACTATTTTTCCCCCCAGTTCTCNGGATAGAACCCAGAGCCTTGTACANGTTAAACAACCATTTACCATTNAGCTATACCCCAGGTCCATCCAGTCAATCCAATCNCCAGGCCCTGCNCAGAGGAAAGCCACAGACAAGCAGATGAACAGGTGNACATAATTCTTACTTGATAATTGTTCTTATTGTACATAGTTTTACTTTGTTAAGTTTAAAACATTCCNTGTTTATTTAGACAATACCTGATAATTTTTCTTATTCTATATAGTATTATTGTGTTAGAGTTAAAAACTTTCCTTTTTATTTAGACAAAAAAGGAGAAATGTTGTGGGAGATTAGTTTGCACTGACACACCAAGACTGCAAATAAAGTTAAATCTTGAATCAGAGGGTAGAGTCAATGTTCAGCTGGCCAGAATTAGCTATAGAGGTTTTGGAGGACTGAGATAGGAGGGCACAGNTAGTAGTGAGGGGCTTAGAAAGATGCCCAGGCTTTTTGAGAGAGTTCCCCAGACCCTCTAGCATGTGAGGGCACATCAAGGGGTCTACAGGCATTTCCTAACCCCAGAAATAACTTCTGTTGTTAGTAAGCCACACACGTCAGAGTACACTCACTCATTATTCTCTGTGGGGAATTATTCCAGGGCCCTGGAAGATGCCAGCACCCTAGATACACACATCCCTTTTACAAACAGGGAAGGACTTGTGTATGACCTACATATATCCTCCCAAATGTTGGGCCATCTTTGTAGAATCATCCCTAATACAATGCAAATGCTTTACCAACTGTTGTCAGACTATATTTTTGAGGGAATAACTTGATAAAATAAAAAGGGGGTCTTCAAATGTTCAGTATGGATGTGATTTTCTTCTAAATGTTTCCAGCCCACAGGTGGTTGAACCCATGGGTGTGGAACCACAAATAGAGGAGGGTACTTTATCCTGCCACATCACCTAGAAGTGACTGCCTACTTGTGTCTCTTGGCTCTGGCCCCTGAGTGCAGCCCTTGGACCTCTGTCATGGACCCCATGAGAGTCTTCTCCGAAGACTGATGAGCACCTATGGGACCAGATGCTGGGCAGAGAATGCAGATAAGACCCACCTGTCCCTGNCTTCTCTCTTTTAATGGGGTAAGTTTGAAAGACTCAGTGACATGAGGTAAATGTGAAGAGGCATGAGGCTGATGGCATGGTCATGTGAGATGGCTCTGGAGCAGCTACGCCCAGATTGAGGCATGAACACAAATAGTGTATGCTTCACAGGCCCNGAGAGCTTTTGGTCTAGTATGAGAATCTGGGAAGGATTACAGGTCTAGCAACTCTATAATCTGGTTTATATTTGAAGGAATTTCCTCCTGCTACTGGGTGGACAAAGACTTAGNAAGGACTCAGCAGACTCACAGAGCACTGACTGATGAAGTCTGCTCCNCTCTTGGCCCAGGGAATGGGACCTGCCTGCACGAGCCGCCGGGAAGGACTGGGAGGCAGCTCCCCTGAGAACATTGAGTGCTGTTTTGTGTTTACTGTGGGCAACTGAAAGTGTGCAAAGTTAAAGGAGAAGACAATCATTGATAAGATAAGGAGAGACAATCATTGAAGCATCCCAGGGAGACCTCAGCTTGTGCAGGCAGGCGTGTAGACACTATCCTGACTTTTTGGCATCCCCTGGGNTCCTGGTACCATTTTCCCTCCAAGATCCCAGGGGTGTTTGTCTTATGCAGACCAGAACATAAAAGGGGCTGTTGACACTGGCATGTTTACTGAATGGGAGCTAACACAAGGTAGTNCTTCCTGGATTCAGGACGGTGTACACTAANAGGCAGGAGCTATCTGCCAGGGGTTCTCAAGGCTAGAATGCTTACAAAGCTGTGTTCCACACGGTCNACTCTGAGAAACCACTATTGAGTCAGGAGCCAGACCCACAGATGAAACTAAGCAGAGTTGAAATGGCATACTTCTCAGTCACCATCAANGGGCCTGACCATTGTCTCCTGTCCTTAGAGACNTCTANGNTCAGGAAAATCTTTCCCTTGGGTACAGCTAGCATGCCTCCATGCTTCCTGTCTGCTTTTCCTCNCCAGAACCCTTCCAGAGTAGAGGGAGAAGCAGGCCAGAGGCAGGCGGTAGAGGCTGCACTTTCACATCACNAGCCTGAAGCCAGTTTCTGTGACCATGAGNCCTAAGTCNGTCTTGGAACTTCGTCTCCATCTCTGTCTCCCTCACCCACTGGGTAGNCATCTATGTAAGTGAGGGAATGTTTGTGTGGTGTCTACTGAGAGCCAGGCGCTGTTTACACATTAGGGCTTCAGTAGCAAATTAGATACGGGNCTTGTNCTTGAGGAGCAGAATGTTGAATGATTATAGATTAACTCAGCCTGATGAAGTGGGTTGGCTGGAGCCTGCCAGGGAGAGCTTCTGGAAGAAGTCATGTGGAAATGGGGTCAATAGAAGTGAGTGAGGGGTGGTGATCCAGACAGTGTGTGTGTGTGTGTGTGTGTGTGTGTGTGTGTGTGTGTGTGTGCCCGGAGTGGGTAGGGACATTCCAGACGGAGAGGAGCATGTGGGCAACAGGTATGATTCTCGATCCACAAACCCAGGCATGCATGACATGAACTTTCTTCCTATTTTGAGACTCCCTTCCCCTGGGCTTCTCCCCCTCCTCACAAGGTCACAGCTAAGGGCTTGGATAGTACCAATGTATTGATGAGAAACAGGCAGAGAAACCCCCCCATCTGTTGCCATGGTAATTCAAACTAGTGGTCTCCCATTTCCTATTAGCTTCCTGCCCTAGTGGTCTCCCATTTCCTATTAGCTTCCTGCCCTGGGGCATCTTTCTGTGGAAATGAGAGGGAGCAATTCCAGACAAGGAGGAAATGACAGCCTTCAGCATGCAGTGGTGGCTCATTCCAGATGTGGGCACGGGGAGATGCAGCCTGGTGCTGGAAGCAGAGGAGNAGCACAAAGGGAGTCGGAGCATCAGGCTACAGAACCCGGCTGTCCTGTGCATGGGAGCCTGGATTTGACCTTGACCTTGACTCCAAAGGTAGCTCTCAACACTTAAAAAATGTCCGAAAGCCAAAAGGAACCCTGCATGCTGACTTCTCACAGTGCCAACCCTGGCCCCTCCTCTTTCCTACCCATGAAAAACAGGGGATAGGTTTTTTCCCACCACTGGGGACCCTCACAATTTCATGTGGCCAGACTATGCATCAGAAGGTGNTCTAGGTGTCTTGCTGCTCTGCTGCTGGAGAACCTGAGGGTAGGAGGTGCCATGAGTGCTGGCACCATGTAGAGTCCAGTGCCCATATCTTACCCATGTCCCAGGGCATGCTCCTTCTTCTCTTGCTGACAAGTGGGGATGGGTGAATGGCCCTCAGGGAGTCTCTCTCCTGCAATCTGATGCAATGTCTGCTCAAGGGAGAGGCCTCGTTGGTGGGTCCAAGCCTTTTCTTGTTCAGGGTAAAGAGGGGGGTGATAAAAAGGGACTGTTTAAAATGAAGCATTTAAAAACCATTCCCAAGAGTGTCAACCTTTTCTCCAAATCAATCTCTTCTTAGATTCTTTACAAGGGAGGGGGTAAGGCCTGATGAGCCCAGGCAGGAGGAAGCTGCCTCCGGGCCTTTGCATATGCTGTGCCGTCTGTCCTGTCTGGCAGACTTCCTGCTTGTCTCTCTCTGAGGACCAACTGCTCACACTTTAAGAAGCACTTCAAGGCTGCTCTGGAAGGCTCTTATGACTCACTCAGCTTAGGTCAGGGCCCCCTCCATGTCCTAGGCTTACCCCAGCCACCAGCTTCTCCTGTAGTATCTGCTTCACATCTGTCCTTGCCCTGGACAGTGAGGCCCGAGGGCAGAATGGAGTTGTGTTAATTAGCCAACTCATTGTTGTATGAGGTGCTGGAGATGGAGCCTGGGGCCTCGTACAAATTAGCCAAGTGTTCTACTTGAGCTACACCCCCTGTACCCGACTGCCCCATGGATCTTTTTCTTTAGAAGAGGTCTCTTCTTACCAGTTGTCTCTTCATGCCCCTGTCTAGAACCTTCTTGAATTAAACAACCATAATTTTCATAATATGGCAACAGTATTTGGTCCATATACAACTATAAATGTGTTGCTATGATCATGCAGCNGAACAAATTAAGAAAATAAAACATCTCCTCACTTACTTCCCCCATTCCTCTATCAAGACCACTTTGGTTAACTCTTCAATAAATACCTTTAGCATTATTACATTTGTTTACTTGGGTGAGTGTGTGAATGTGTGTGTGTGTGTGTGTGTGTGTGTGTGTGTGTGTGCACTCACACACATCATGGAGCACATGTGGAGGTCAGAGGACAGCTGGCAGAACTCAGTTCTTTATATCCACCATGCAGTTTCAGGAATCGAACTCAGGTCTTCAGCCTGGTAGCGAGTGCCTTTACCTGCTGAGCCATCTTGCTGGCCTGCCTTCAGCTTTCTCCCCATGACTCACTATTCATGTGCTTTTATGAACATATTTCTTTATTTTATTGTTGTGGTACTGGGGATTGAACTCGGGGCTTCCAGTGTACTGAGCATGTGTGCCTCCCTCCCCTGCCCAGAGCTACACCTCCAGCCTCTGTGTATCTATTTTATTTTGGTTTTTGATTAATATAATATTTATTTTAATGACATCATATTGCACAGATGCTTTCGTGATGTCATACTAAAGCTAGTCCCCGTGAGAGTGAATCTCAGACCTGTCACTGTAAAGTTGGGGAGAGAGGTCCTTGGCCTGATGTTTGGAGGATGTGGCCTATCTGCCCGAAGGCCATTGTCACCCTGAGAGAGCAGGCTGGCACTGTTGCCATCCAGCCTGCCTCAAGGGCTTTGCAGAACCGTTCTAGGGATGTGCAGAAGTCAATATTCAAGCCAGGCATACTGGGCTTCAATNGCTACCTTGAAAAGTAGTTGGCTTTGCAACCCAGAGACTTACCACACACCCAGAGCAGACCTCTGAGTCCCTGGGTCACAAATTCCTCAAGTTCTGGCACATTCATATTCCCATAGCCGAAGCTATGGTTTTAGCACCCTTACCATGACTNTCCATGTCCCCTTTCCCACTCCTTTCTTCAGGGTTCCTGGCATAGGTTGTCTGGGTGAATTAAAGTGAGCCTGAGACCGGTGGTCTGATGCAAGAACCAGATCGAGTGCATGCACCACTTCCTGGTCCCTCAGGATATGGCAATCCTCGGATCCTGTACTGGTCTCAGTTCCTCCGGGAGGTTCCCACCCCAGTGCTAGGTAATCCAAACCAGCCCCAATGTCACCCTAACATTCCCACCTCATGTTAACACAGACCTGTAAAGTCAGTCACAGGATTTTCGCTTTCCTGGTTACTGGGTGTCACCTGGAGAGTGTGCTGTTTGCAATGGAAGAGTTGCTCTGGATTTGATTGGAAGGCCAGGTTCTTATGCGAGCTAGAGGAGGCGCCACATCTCATCATGACCGCAAGAGGGCGATAATGCCTCATCTTTCGAAAAGAGCCCCAGTTCTTCCCTTCCAACTGCCAAAAACCCCTTTCAACTTGAGGTTCATGGCTTTCCCGAGGCCAAAGTGCGGGCTGTCCCTGAGGAGGGGCCCTTGTGCCCCAGGGAGGAAGCCTGCTCGAAAGCCATCAGGGAATGGCATCTGGGGACGTCTTGGAGAANAGCCTGGTGAGGCAGGAGAATGTCAACTTGGACTGTTGCCTCAGCCCCAGCGGCGCGCCAACCTGCTGCCCTCTGATCCTTGGCCTGGCATCCCCTTTTTGCCGGCGGGACTCAGGACAATCTATCTGCTGACCAACAGCTGCCCTGACTCCAGTGCCTGGCTTTTCTGAAGCCTCAAGGGAGTCTCCCTGCAAGTTCAGNCACCTGCACAGCCGCCACAGCAGCTAAAACAACACACCTGTGGAAAGCCATCCCTTAAACAGGCCCATTTGTCAGGGGACAGCAAGATTGGCACCGAGAGGAGAAGAGTCAGAGCGAGCAAGGGGAGTGTCTGGATGGTTCCCTTCTAAGCGACTTTCGATGTCTGTCCTGTGATGACTCAGGAAATACCCCCGCCCCCCGGGGGGCATCTCTTTCCCACTGGGGTGGGCTGACTGTCCCCGGGGGCCGTACAGAGGCTGGAAGCGATGACTGGGGCACAGGCAGCTCCATTGCCTTCGCTGGGGAAGGCCTGGCCCTTCCCACGCCTCTCCTGGAATGCAGGACCGCTCCTGGGAGTTGAGCGAAAGTGTGACTTTCCCTGTGGAGTCAGGAGGTCAGCCTCCCAGGCCTGGGCCAGCGTTCTTGACCAGGAGCCAAAATAAACAGGGGGCACGGGGCCAGGGCAAGCTCAGAAGCAGGCCTGGTAAGCCCCTGTCTCAGCACCCAGTTTTCGTTCTTTGTGGGAAGGAGCTGCGCTACATTCGGAGGCTCCATTTGGTGGGGGCGGGATGGAACTCAATGGCTCCGTCATGTGGCAGATTGTGCTGCCAGCGGAGCTGCATATAATCCTGGCCCTACAGCCATAAAGTTAGATGAAGGGAAGCCCAGCAGGCTCGTCATTGGCAAAGGGTTGGGTGAGCAAACAACTACCTAGTCCCCTTTGTCCACAAGAGACATCTTCTAACACCCCCATGGATACATATACAAGCTTATGTGCTGCGCTAACCCTTCCTCCGGCCCTGCAGCATCGGGGACAGCAGTCACTTGCCTTCCATGGTTCCTGNCNTGGCATGGCCTTCACCTAACTGCCTCCACTTTGGGCCATTATGAAGTATATAAGGTTTACTCAGCCTGAGTCCTGCCCTACTGGGACAGTGACTCTGACTAGCCAGTTAGCTTCACAGTGACTACAGGCTGTGTAGCAGTTACATTGTGGACACTTAGAAGAATGGACAGTTTAAACATATTATTTATTATTGGGTTATCTATTACCAGAGTGTTCCATTTGGTATTCAGACTAACACTGACTGTGGGTAACTGAAACCATAGAAAGAAAAGCAGGATGAAAGAGAGCCTTGTGCTTAGCACTGACTATATGACATCACCATGACATAACCCACAAGGTGGGAGATGCCCCTCCCTCCTCAGAGATCCAACAGGCTTAGAGAGGGAAGTAACTTGTCCAGGGTCTCACCCAGAAGCAAGCCTGGACCAGCTTGTGTGTCCCTGTTCCCTCGTCCTCCATGCTGGAGGCCATCAGATGCTTAGAGCACATGTGCTAGCTGAGACACCAAGAGCTTAGGCTACNTGCCCACTCAGAGGTGAGAAGATGAACTTTAGTGAGGGACCTCCCCTTCACGAATGGCTCCAGGGTGCAGTCACACACAGAGTGGTTTCTGAGACCCCTGGAGAGGCCTCCCTCCCGAGGAGGGCAAAGCAAGGGTATGGGCTTCAGGCCTGACTAGCGACTCCAGAGCTGATCCTGTGTTGTCCAAGCAGCTGGGGTTGTGGGAAAGGGCCTCAGCCACAGTCTGGGGAAAGATGTCTAGGCCTAGGCAGGCCACATCTGGGACAGCAGGAAGAGAAAGGGGACCATGGTGGTGCCTCCTCCCTCAGATTTCTGGAAGCTTCTCCCTGGGTACATTTAATAGCCAAGGTCAGAGTCTGTTCCCAGAACTGGATGCCTGAAATACTCATATTTTCCACACCCCCATATAGGAGNCAAAACAACTTCCAGGACCAGGCTGAGCTACAGGAAACCTAGGTGAGANNCTGGCTCTGGGACGGNGCAGTGATACCCTGGGGTCTAGACATGGCATACTGCTGCTCTTTGTCCANCAGTATTCCAGACTGGTTGGGGTCATTCTGTTCTTCTTCCCCCTTTTCCTCCCTCCCTCTCCCTTCCTCTCTACTGNAGATNTACCCACAGGCCAGCTGGGCTGCAGTGAAAGAGCNAGCCTGTTTAAACCCTGCCTCACAGCTCTCCTCACAGCTCTGNCCTCCATGAGCCTCTTCTTCTTCCTCTGCANCACAGGTGAGAACACTTCCAGGGTGATGATGGGGAGGTTGTGATAAGATGCCTTGAAAAACTCACTAGGACTAGATCCCGGAGCATAATTATGATGCCAGAGAAGAACCCTTCGGGTTGCACAGAAAGGCATAGAGCTACCATTTCTATTTTGGTTTTCTTTTCTGTCAAATGCAAGTGACGGTGAGGCCTACTCCAGAGTTTTTGTAAGGAGCTACAGATGGAATGGAAGTCTTTCACATGGAGGAAGTGCTCGCTAAATGACCCCTTATTATTAGCTCTGTGTGGTACTCAGTGTGTAGGACCCCAGGAGTGAGGGAGAGAGAAGCTTGTGTGATGTACTATGGGCAAACTCCGGGTTGGCTCAGTTCTCGGCTGCAGGAGGTGGGGCTGGGGTGCTGGCCTCACACATTAAAGCACTTGAAAAGAAACAGGAGAAGGCAGGGAGAAGTGTGCCTGATGGAGAGAAAGAGGGACACTGAGGACTTCTTATTTGTATTGCTATGATAAAGCAACTATGACCAAAAGCAGCTTGGAGAGGAAAGGATTTATTTCATTTTACAGCTCACAGTCCATAATGAAGGGAAATCGAGGCAGGAACTCAAGGCAGAAACCTGGAGAAGGGACTGAACCCGAGANTGTGGAGGAANACTGCTTACTGGCTTGCTACCATGGCCTGCTCAGCCTGCCTTCTTATACACCCCAGGACCACCCGTCCAGGGGTGGCGCTGCTCAAAGTGGCCTGGACCCTTCCACATCAGTCATTAATCAAGAAAATGTCCCAGAGACTTGTTCACAGGCCAACCTGCTGGAGGCATTTTTGCCGTTCCCTCCTTCCAGATGGCTCTGGCTTGTGTCAAGTTAACAACAACCAGCATGTCACTAAAAGATCCATGGCCTTTGTATCTGGATGGGTCTGTCCCGCAGCCTCAGTAACACGCTGGCCCTAACTGGTCTGTTTATGAGTCTGTTTGCCCCTCTAGGNAGGTGGGCTTTAGACAGCAAAGGACCCTGAATTTGTGTCAGGTGTGGGCATGTGACAGAGTCTGGTTCAGGGACTGGGCTTTTGGTCCATTGGGTCAAAGAAAAGAAAGCTTTGAGACCTTTCCAGAAACTTCTATACAGAGTTGCTGTGATGGTTAATATTAACCGCCAACTTGATGAGATCTAGATTACACTGGAGATAAAACTCCAGATATGCCAGTGAGAGATTTTCTAGATTAGCTGCTGAAACCAGAAAGCTCCTGACACACTGAATAAAAAGAGGGCAGTGGGCTGAGTTCCAGCATTCATCTCTTTCTGCTCTCTGACTGTGAACTCAGTATGGCTAGTCCCCTCCTGATCCTGACAC
>LZPO01066319.1:163926-177274 GCA_001675575.1 Neotoma lepida | reverse complement strand
TCAAGTGCAGGCTGCAGCCTCAGAAGTGACTGCCCTTCATCGGGGGAGGAGAGAAGAGAGAATGGCCTAAGGGCTCTGGTGTCCTTTAGGAAGAGTAACTTCGATGGAACCAGAGGCAATGGGCACCAACTCAAGGCCACTCAACTACGCCTTTTAAAACGGCCACTTTCCTGTTTGTGTTAATTCTACATCATGTTTTGTTTTGTTTTGTTTTTGAAACAGGGTCTTATATGTAGCCTGGNTGGCGTGGAACTCACTGTGTAGACCAGGCTGGCCTCAAACTCATGAATGAAGANCCACATATGATCTTAAGCAATCCTTGTAGCCATGTCATCAGGCTGAGATAGGAGTATCTGGGAAGTCCTGGATGTTCAGGAGATGGTGTGTGTGCGTGTGTGCCTGTGTGTGTGCGTGCGTGCATGTGTGTGTTCGTGCATGTGTGTGCACGTGCGTATGTGTGTGCACGTGTGCGTACGAGTGCGTGTGCGTCTTCCATGCTCAGTGGTAGGGTGGGCCATATATATTTATACGCACATGTATACATCACAAATATATATATATATATGAGACCACATACAGTGTCTCAAGATGATGGAAGAAAAGTTTCATGCTGGGAGCATCCACACTCAGAATTCCAGCACTATGAGGGCCTCCCCAAGGCACCTTGAGCGTCTTCACAGTTAGCCTGGCTCTGGATGCGGCCCTGACTGCCCACTGGCATACGTTTATCTACGGGATGAATAAAAAAGCCAGCAGAAGAAATGCATGCCGGGATTGGAGGAGGTGGTACGTGAACAAAGGAGTGAAAGGGAGTGAACCAATGAGTGAGTAGTGGTCTAAGAGTGACAAGCAGGCTAGCCAAGGCATGGGCTCTGGGCCCAGCCCACGTGGGTTCCCTCCTAGTTCTGTAACACAAGTAACTCTGTGCCTCNGTTTCCTCCTCCGGAAATTGAACATCATTGCTTTTGTGAGAATCAAGACACACGGGAACACACTGGGCANCTGGGTGCCCACAGGTGAGCCGAACCCCCTGGGGCTGTAAACGCTATGGACACGCAGGCTGTGCCAACCGACCTACCCAGCAGCTGCACCTCGTCGGTGATGCCATAGACGTCAATGAGTGCCCAGAGTGGGCCTCCCACGGCCACGCCACAGTGGAACAACACCGGCTCACCATCGTTGACGCTGTAGAAGACGCGGCCGTGGCGATCNGCCCAGTAGGCTAGCACCGTGTCCCGCAGCGCCAAGTTCTCAGGCAGCGCCTTAGCCCAGTATCCAGGCCGTGTGACCAGGTCGGGGCAGGCGTACTTGGGGATGTCCTGCGCGCTCATGAGCGACGGGTCGTGCGCAGTGAAGCCGAAGCGCAAGGCACCGCTCCAGCCAGGACGCACNGCCACCAGGCGCAGCCGCACCTGCTCATACAGGCGGATGGGCCTCTGCGTGAAGGTGACGCCGTTGCAGAAGCTGTTGCGCCGTGTAGCCCTGCGCGAGTGGCCGTCCAGCCGCACGTTCTTGCCTTTGGCCTGCGCGTGGAAACGTGGTGCCTCGCCCAGGACCGCTCGCCTCTCAGGGCCAGGGCCGTAACAAGGCCGGGTGGCTAGGAGGCGTGCGGGAGGGCTGGAGTCTGTGGGCAGAGAGAAAGCACATCAGTGCTTGGTACTCCTGTCACCAGGGATTTTATTTCCATAAACTTCACTTTAGACTGGGCATGGATGTATTTTAGAAGGTTCTGGCCTAGACCTAAGGGGCTCCCCTACCCCTGTCCCTAACCATGGCAAGTCACTGCACACACTTCACAGATGACCAAGGTTTAATGTTGGTGTGCACTGAAGAGCTCCCTCTCCACACCCGGCTTATCACCACTTGCCCCCCCCCCGGGGGGGTGTCAGATGACCTCTTTATCTCCAGCAAACCATCCCCAAGTCAAGAAACTTCTTCCCAAGACTACATTTGAGCTGCAGGGTGCCGGGATTCTTGAGGAACTGTGGGNATGTCTGGCTGCTTTCCTTAAAACTGGTGTCCACAGCGAGCTAGGGATCTGGGGTGCACACATTCTTCTGGGATCCCTAAAGCAGCCTGCAGTCCCAGGCTCCCAGCAACAGTGGTAACCCTGTCACTGTCTCCACCTGATTTTCTTGTCTCTAAATGGGTCTAGTAAACTCCCATCACTGCTGGAAGGCAGTGCGGATCAAATGCCTAAATATGACAGGACACCTAGTGTCTGCGATGGACCGCTGGTAACCTCATGATCTCTCTGAGGCTCCAGAGCTGCCCCAGCCAGGACTCTGGCTTTCCCCCTTCTCTGCTGGTCAGGTGGTTAGCTTTTCTAGAATGTACCTTCTGGGGGTTCATTTCTATGGAGATCTGCTCTGAGGGCCTTTAAGAACCTAGCCATTGGTCACAACCCAGGTGGCCCAGATTGGAGTGGGAGTCATCTGCCCCTCCTTCCTCTTTCCGCTCCAAGGGAGGTGGCAGGTGGGTGGTCATTGCAGAGAGGAATCCTGCACTTACTACAGCAGCAGAGGCCATTCTTAAAGCAGGCCACCACAGTACATTCGGAGAAGAATGACAGGCCACTGTGGGGGACACGCCTCCCACACTCAACCCAGTGTGCACTGTGCTGTGGTCCTCTCAGGGATGGAGGTGGAGGGTTTGGTTAACCCTGAGGCTGACGGGTGGCAGAGCAAGGGGGAAAAAACCATCATGGCCTCTCTAAAAGCTGAGAAGGGAAGCAAGTCTCTTCAGACAGAAGGCACCCACCTGCCGAAGATGATGCCAGGCCAAGGAGCAAGGCAGAGTCCCTTGTTAGGAAAACAAACAAAAAAAAACCCCTTCAGGGACTGTTGTCAACTAGTTGCTTAGCAAACATTAAGCAAAGGTCAACTATGCATCAGCCAGCATGCTAGGCAGTGGGGATACACCTGTCCCAAGACAGACAAAGGTCCCCTCTGATGAGTCTGACAACAAATGTAGTGTTCTGCGCTGGCATGGGGGGGGTTACACTGCAGAGAACAAGGAGTTGAGAGCCAGCCCTGGGGTTTGCATGGAGAGCCTCTCTGTGGGTGACCTGAGCAGAATACCAGAGGAAGGGAAGGAATGAGCCCTGAGGGCTTAGGGAGGAGGACTCCAGGCAGGGACACAGTACAAAGGCCCCCGAGAAAGGAAAGTACTGATGAGACTGAGCAACAAGGAGCCAGTGTGGGCAGGCTCTGGGTGAGCCAGAGCTGGCGGAGTGGGGGCTTTATAGATCTTTACCTTTTCTTTAACAACTCTGAGGGAGGGAGCTTCATTATGGAAAGCTCAGCACTGAGAGGGGAAAACTACCCTGGATACAGGGGCAGGAAGGGCTGTGGAGAGATCCACAGCTTGGACAGGCCTGCCACATCACAAGGCTCAGATGGAGGAGAGGCCAGTAGGTGGCGAGAAGGGTCAGATTCTGAGCATGTCTTGAAGGTGGAGGAGATACAAAGGTTCTAAGAAATTTTCCACACAGAAATAAAAACACTTGATATATTTGCTTTGAACATTAAAACAATACTCAACAAATAGAACCTGCTTTTGGNTCTATGGAATATGTTTGAAGGGGAGCAGAGAGAAGAGGAAGGGTAGGGTTGTGCCAGGTGTGGACCCAGGGGCAGGGCTTCCATCACACCTTCCTTGCCCATCAAAGGTCTGGCCAAATCAGGTCCTTGATAAAGGCTAGCTGCTAGATGTTAGCTACCTCTAGGGATTAGCTTCCACAACAGCCTATTTGCAAATAGGGAAATGGGTCAACGGAGGGACTGCAAACTCCAAGCTCAGGTCAGTCAGGGTCAGGGTCAGGGTATAACCGCCTTCTGTGGACTCTACTAGACTACCCCAGTGTCAGGGCCACTACTGTCTCAGGTTGGTCAGGCACACCTTCCAGGTCTGGGGGGGGCAGTAAGACCCCATCCTTTTCTACACACCCTACCGTCAGTCACAAGTACCTGCTGNTGTTCTGTCTGCCCATGGTCCCTCCTTCTCCATCACCATGTCCAGCTACTGGAGTGACTGCACTCAAATCCAGAAGCTGGGGTGCAATCCTGGTGGTTAGCCAATACAGACCTTTCTGCTTGGGACAGGCTTTTACTTGCAAACTGGGCAGTCACCACACATCCAGCAAACATCCAGGGGTTGCTTAGTCTGTAGTACTTGCCCTGCATTCTCCCTTCCACACTCACAGTAAAGCCACAGGGGCCTGGGCGAGAGGGCTGCAGGAAGTGCTCATAAGAGGCTCTGGAGTGACACAAGAGAGTGGCACACAAAGTNTTCTGTCCACTGCTCACTCAGTCTTTTCTTTACCCGTTCATACTCTCTCTGCAGACCCCACAGAGTGACTGGCATCTCTCCAGTGTCACAGCTGGATTCACTCCAATAAGGAGCATATGAAGGCCAGCACCTGCCGCAGTACCCAGGAACTGTGGGTGGCAGTGATGTCCACAGCAATGGATCTTGAAAGATCAGAGGGGAGTGCTGTGGGAAAGCAGAGGGCTGCAGTGGTGGTGCCTCAAGGTGCCAAGGCTGGGCAGCCACTGTGTGAAGGGTTGGTACATGTGCTGTCCGTGTCCTGGGGCTCAGCTGGATGGTCCTAAATGCCAAGCCAGGAGGCTCAGACCAGATGGCATGACCCAAGGCAAGAAGGGGTTATGCAAAAGCACACCAGTCTTTGGCCAGCCAGTACTGTCTGCAGGGAGGGGTGGCTTTGGAGAGGCAGCCATCTTCGGAACCAATGCGATAAGAAGAACCACCAATGAGAGACTTATAGGAGTTTAGAAGATGAAATCCAAGCAAGTAGGATGCCCAATGTGGGCCATGAGCAGGGGCAGCACGCACGTGCAGCCTTGGACAGGCCAATGAACATGGGTTACAGCTTCCTCCAGTGCCTAAAGACCAAGGTCCCTTGCATCTGCTGAATTCTCCAGGAAGCATTAATAGGACCACAGATCAAAGCCGTCAGAGCACCCAAGTGTACTGTGACCTTGGGTGACTACTTCTCTCCTGCTCCGCTCCGGGCACCAGTCTTATCTCTTCATCAAGTCTCCTCATCAAACAGCCCAGGAGCCTCAGCAGGTGTTTCCAGAGCCCAATGTGATAACATGGGCAGGAGGGTGGGCAGACAGATGGGGAGATCCAGCCTCTGTGACTTTAGGGTAAGCTCCCTGCAGACACCACTGTACTTTCGGATAGCACTCACCGATAGACCCCAGGCTGACATATTTGTTTACTCTTGGTTACACAACCCAACTTCCTTCAGGGAATGAGGGATAAACNCTCCGCTTTCCCCGCACTGAGGCCAGAGACTTGATGAGAGGCAAAGAAAACNAGAGTGGTGACAGGAAGGATGGATGTGTTCNAGACACNAAGTGAAGACACTTAAAGGCTAGTGGGTGTCCTGATGTGCCTCCAGCACCTGCTTTGCTGGGTCCAGGGACACAGGGGACTGAGTTAGCAGGAGGGCTCTGGGCATGTCAGTAGGACACCGAATTCAGTCACTTCAGCAGGGGCAATCAACAGTAGAAAATTAGGGGAAGAGACAAATTCTGCCAACCCCATAGCCACCTCACTGTTCATCTCTGCTGGTCCCACAGCAAGCCACGGTCCCCCACTATGCATGCCCCATGATGGAGGCATCTCAGCATGGCTGCTGTTGGCCTTTAAGATGAATCCTCTCCTTATCATCCCCACGTCCGGTAGGCAAGCAGGCTCCGGGTAGCCATGACCCACGGTTCACACAGCTCAGTGCTGAGGCACGAGCCCCAGCTTGCAGACCCCTTCTCTGTAGCAGCTGGAGGACCCAGTCATTCACCGCCTTTGCTAAGGTTCTGTTGGCCTACACCCCATCCTGCCCTGGCTCNGGCCTGCCTGGCACTTCATTGTGGAATGTCCCTGTCACAGCTGCTGCCACCAGGACCCAAATTAGACATGGGCATTCGGCTAGGATGAAGCTCCCTAACCACACCAGGCACAAAACCATGTCCCTTTCTTCCCACACACACAGCCAAGGTCCCTGGTTAGTGAGGCCCATCTAGGAACTGTGAGANCCAGTCAGGGAGGGGGATTTCTGAGAAGTTGAACAGAGCNGATCGCCGAAGTCACCCTTGTGGTTGACAGCAGGGACAGTCTCTGCCTGAACCTCACAGCCAGTAGCTCGGGCCCCACCCTGGGGTGTGGTGGGGGTCTTTCTAGAGTTCAGCTGAAGCAACAATGCCTGACACTAAACCATGCCGATTCAAGGCTGGGGAAGACAGACGAGGCATCTCCACTGCTCAGTCCTGGGCAAGCCTANGNANGAACNCTCCTTGGGTGGCTCCTGCTGTGACTATGGGTCCAGTCTGTGCTTTGCTACTAATCTGCCTGAGGGCCNTTAAGCAAGTCCCTCTGCCTCTCAAAGATGTGGCTTTGTCATCTGCAAATNGTGGGTGACCTTAGCTCTCCACCTTGTGATGAGAACACACACAGATGCTTTCCAAAGTTCTGGCACTTAGCAGAAAGGTGGTAATAGTCAGGCCCTCCATCAAAGTGCAACCAGTGGGCAAGCCCCTCACCTCCAACTAGATCTCAGTGTGGGGTGTGGATCCAGAGAGCACAGGCTTGTAGCCACACACACTCAGCTTAAACCAGGGAGTACTGTATGTTTGCTGCGTGACCTTAAACTCCATGCTTAACACCTCTAAGTATCAAGTAGACCTAGACNGCACAGGCTCNTGTGATGTGCAGTGTGCAGCACACACACAGTAGGTGTCTGTAAAACATTTGGTCCTTTCTTTAATCAGTGTACAGGGACATAGTTTCTCCCAGAGAGCCCATGGCTTTGACCAGGAAATGTTACCCCAAACCCTTGTCCACAGACAGAGGCCTATTCTTAAGCAGCCNTCCGGTGTCAGGCACAGATGGGCTGTGTCAATCAACCCCAACCCTCATGCTATTGAGCCTTTGATCTACATCAAGGAGACAGCACCCACTGCCAGGTAGGTATGCTGAGAGTTTCCACAGTGCTGATAGTGATGGCATTCTGGCTGCAGCCAGGGGCAGGGTTCACCCACCCAAGAGCAATCCCTGCTGAGTTCCTAAAATGTGCTGGACACAGGCGTTCACACTAGGACTTAAGCTGGACACCAACCTCCCCCCCATCCCTACCCCCTCCCACCGCAGAATCTGTTTTCACTACCTTCCATTTCCAACGGGACGAGAAAGTGAGGCTGTGTGGGCCCTGCTCCCACCTGGCCTTCTTCAGGGCAGCTGGTTGAAACACTGGGTAAGGGTAGGGTAGAGTCACAGGCCTTACTGGGAGCAATGAAGAGTACACAGCCTTCTCTCCCCTAGAAACACACCCACATCCCATGCACAGAATCTGACATTCAACTTTAGAGGCTTCCTGGACCCTTGGATCATCAATCCTTAGATTGTAGACCTTGAGTGAGAAATGTCTGGTTCAAGAAATACTTGCTCAAGTTCAAAATACAAACCAGCTCTGCAGGCAGCACAAAACATGAGGTGTGTGAGTGTGTAGGTGTGTGTGGGGCAAGCTTCAGAGATAAGAAAAACGAGGCTTCCCGCCATACCAAAAGGGCAAGGACTCGGGTGTCCTTGGCAGCAGAGGGGACCTTGCCATTGGTGGGTTTGAAGTGGCTAGAAAAAAGACAAACCCGCCCTGGCTCCCCTGCCAAACACAGCAACGGGCGCACAAGGGACTTTGTTCTTGGCCTCAGAGCCCTGGCTGGCCAGTACCCTGGGTGGAAGAGGGGCCAGCCCGCGCTGGAAACCGCCACTGGCTGCCTCCCCTTTGCTCTGCAAACAACTATCAACAGTCAACAGCTGTGGGGGGCTGGGGGTCCCTCCAGGCTGTTGGGGAGAAAGTCTCATCTGTTCTCTGGGGACTGTTCAATGTAGCAGCCCCCTCAGCTGTGCTGGCTCAGATGGGAGCCCAGGCAGAGTGTCATCTCACTGTCCCTCCAACTGCAGGGGCCCTTTGGCTAGGTTGTTTCTTGATAAAAGGACCCAGGAAACTCCAGCCTTACAGGCGCCAGCGTCAGGGTTAGGGCCCCAACGCTGTGAGGGCCAGAGGGAATGTCCCTCATTCCTTCCCCAGTATGTCACTTCCTCCTTATTCTGACAGCTCTGTAGCATCTGCTCTGTGCCAGCGCCTGTGTGGGTTGTGGGGTACATGTCCCAGTGAGTCACATACAGGATTCCCCTGCCATCTCTTTTCCCCCAGGAGGTAGATTTAGAGCTGAAAGCAGCAGGAAGGACACACAGACAAACTGCACAGGAAAGTCGGAAAGGGCCACCCTACAGACAGAAGAAGGGACAGGGGCACAGTACAGGAGAGGAAAATGTGTCAGGTAGGGGAAAGTTTAGAGGGGAGGATAAGCAGCCTGCACTGGGAACCTTCGAGAAGTACAGGGTAGAAGAGAGCAGGAGGATGCAGAGAGAGTCAAGGGCTGCATCACAAAGGGTCTTAAAGGCCAGACCAAGGAGGTCTTCCCGAAAGTTTGGGGGCTGCTGAAGAGTTTGAAGCTGGACCATGCCCCCAGTGGATCTACCTCTCTGAAGAATGANATTCAAACTGTGAACCTTCCTCTCTTCCCTGCCTGTCAAAACGGCCCAGTAGGACAGGCATGGGAAAGGCAGCCAAGATTTTGAACATCATGTCTAACTGCCACACACTCCTGCCTGGTCCAGCCCTCCCACCCCACACCCCCAGGGGCGCTTCTCCAGGCAGCCCTGGCTCACTGATAAGCTGGCTAGAGCTGCCCAGGCCTGTGTGTGTGTGCTCTCGCTCGCTCTCTCTCTCTCTCTCTCTCTCTCCCTTGCAGACAGCCACTCCCTCAAGCCGGGTGGTGCCCAGAGCAGAGGCATTGTAAAAACTCTGTGCCAGGTGAGCACCTGCAGGTCCTTCTAAGAGTCGGGTGTTGGTGGGAACACTCACTCATCACCTTGCAGGGTGAAAATGGAGCAGAGGGTGGAATAGGCTCTCCATCAAGGCTGCCTCTCTCCCCAGACTCACACTGCACAGCATGCTCACCCCAGGTCTCCCTAACATCCCAACCTGCAAGGAGAACACTGCAGATGTAAGCGAGGCCATTGTGGAGCTTGGCACAGAAAGGGATTCTGGCTGGGGCAGGCAGGGTGGCAGTGGAAGCCATCAATCAGCTGGTTCGCAGCTTCAAAAAAGGTCACGGTTTGGCGGAACTTGGGATGAACAAAGGCAAAGTTTCTAAAAAGGGAAAGCGGTAACCGTGGGGGAGGGGAGTCCCATGGCCTGAAACCCTGAGGTGGGAAAAGAACTAGAAGGGAGCCTGCTGGAAGGCAGATCCTGGGAGCTGAGGCCCACCACCTGCCCCTGAGACTGAGGTGACTGCTACAAGTCCTGCTCCTGAAAAACAGGGGCTTAGAGAGGCTCAGCAGGCTGAGATGGACTGACAGTGGGGTTCTGAGCAGCCAGCTAAAGCTAGGGTCAAGACACTGTGACTGCAGGCCGGGGTGTGCTTGGTTCTGCACCCCACGCTGGCTCTTCCAATGTCTCACAGGACCCTGAGGACAGCCCGCCGCCCTAAGAGGTGATGGCAAGTGCTGGGCCTGTGAAAGCCTCTTGCCTACTGGGTCCTGGCTCCCTGTGGCCACTCTAGCTCAAAGCCCATTTCCAGGGATGGAGAGGGGCTGGCCACGGCCAGGGCACAGGTAAACCATACCTCAGTGAAAGCCCACGCTTGCTTCCATGGGACAGGAAACATGAGATGTTGGGTATGACAGGGCAACTTGGTCTTAATCCCCTCATCTCAGCAATTTTGGGAGTGCAGATTCTTTGCCTCCAAGAATAAAGGCCACTCATGGAGTCCTACTGTGTGCAGGGCTCTGCCTTCCACCTGGCATTCATTTCCAAACCCTGAGAAGGAGGACGGTGCCATCATTATTCTCACCCTAAAGATAACGAGGGGATGGAGGCCCAGAGTGGGCAACTGTCTCGCCCAAGGACACACAGACAGAGGTTTGAACTCAGTACTGCCTCTAAGACCAGGGCTCTTTCAAACATTTCTCTTGGGATTCTAGCCAAAGCCCAGCTGTAATTGTTCTGAGACCCTGGGCCAGGCTCTAGACCTCAGTGGTCCAGTCTGACAAATGGGAGATGGGGCAAAGTGACACAGAACTCCCCTGTTGTGAGAACAAAGCCTCTGCCTTCCAGGATGGAGCCCTATGCCATAGCCCAGACACATGGAAATTCCACTCTGCCACCTCCTGCCCTTGAACACCAAGAACCTTGAGGGAAAGGAAGCTTCTCCTGAGGCCCAAGGAGCTGCTGCCCACAGTGGAAAGTTACTGAGCCCAGCTTCAGAGGCACAAGGTGGAGCGTGTGCCTACCCACGTCATAAATCCATCATCCTGGGGGGCCAAGGGGGAAGAAAGCACATGCCCAAGGGCTATAACTGTGGTATAAACTGGGTGGTGTTGAGGGTGTAAACAAAATGCCCTGGGCACTCTGCCAGCCCACAGCCAGATGCCCCCACCCATCCACTTCCCCAAATGGCTTACTCATTAATGAGCTTTCCCCACCAGTGGGAGGAGAGGCCTGGGGTAGGGTATCACTAGGCCAGTGGAGTCCCTGTGAGAAGAAGGCATGAGGAAGGATTAGGGAGCTTGGTGGTTGTCCTGTGTGGAGGTTCTAGGACATGCTCACAAACACCTGAACCACTGAGCTGAACTACATAGAGGCTGGCTGGACTAGCTGAAGCAGGTCAGTCTCCAGATCTGTAAAATGGGTCTAACCTCTGCAGACTATTAGGGTGACATAGGTGCAAGGATGGGAGGGCCACAGATGGCATCCTTGGCTCATCAGGGAATTTCTTCCCAAGACTGGAGAGCAGACTGTCCTCCCAGGGTCCATGTGATGTACGGCTATGCCAAGCCACTCCAATGACAAGCACTCCCTCACCTTTGCCCTGGAGGTCCTGACAAGGGGAAGTCCTTCAGTGCTAAAATCTGTCTCTCTGGACACAGCAGACGTCTGCCCATGCTGCCCTGCCCATCGTGTCTGAAAATAGCGCACAGGTCTTGGAGACCCCAAGACTGCCAATGGCGACACCTCCAATAGGACAGCGTGGGCCTCCTCCCGGCTGTGCTCTCCAGGAAGCCCTGGGAAAGTGGCTGTCTCCTGACTGGCTTTGGCAAGGGCTGGAGATATGTACATCAGACCTGGGGGATTCTCAGGCAGGTCCCGTGGTGAACCCACAGACCACCTGGAGCATGCCCAACCCATCATTCCTGCAGGGGAGGGGGGCCAGGATTTAGGACAATCAAAGAACGCGGAGCTGCTGAGAGTTAACCTGCAGGGGGCGCCCTCCTCTACCCAGTAGTCCCTGGAAGAATATTTCTGTACTCCAATTGGCAGAAGCTGTGTGCTCCAGGGCAAGAGACAGTCCCGCTTGGTACCTGTTTCTCACCAGTTATGTGGGCTAACCGCAGTGGCTATTAGGGCCTGGGCTGAGGGTTAAACAAGTGTACTAGCTTAGAACCGTGTTTGGCACAGGCAGGCTGCGGTACACACATTAGCAGTTCTTATTACTCTGTGTCTGTCTCCTTTGAGAGCACCTGATCCAGGCTCAGCATGGAGCAGCTTGCTGGCTGGGTGGATTCACCATTCTAAGGAGCCAGGTGAGCACTCTACTGGTCCAGAATTTGGCACACCTGAATGGAAGTATCATCACTTCAATGTGCCAAGAGGGGATTGAGGCTTGGAAGGTATTGCTACCTGGCTGGCTGAAGGACAGGCAGGTCACAGATCCAGGTAGATAATCAAAGACCCTGGCTTGTGTGTCAGGGTGGGGACAGGATGCTCTCTCTTATCTGGCAGCCAGCCTCTCAGCTTTGCTCACAGAGCTCAGGTGAGCAAATGTGGGCCTGTGGTATCTGCCATNGCCTGGATGTTCGAGTTCCACTAGGGAGGCACACACACCTCCAAGAGACCAGTGCAGAGCCACGCCTACCTCTGTAGATACAGAGTCAGGGGTGCTGGAGGGGATATTTTACCACAGGCAATTGAGAGAGGGATGTCACCTTCAGATGACAGAGAAGGTGTGTCCCAGGATGCTTAGGATGAGGGCAAGGGGGGTAGCTACTTGATGAGAGACAAAGGTTCCTGAGGGCAGGCCTGGGGTTGTTGGGTTGGTCACCTGCTGCTTCTTAGTCACCTGACCCAGGGTAGGTGTCATTACTGTTCTGAGTCTGTTTCCTCATCGTGCCCCTCACCCTCTGCTTCAAACACTACCACCGCCAGCCTCTGCGCTTCTATTTTACACCCTCCGAGCACAGCACTAAATACAGATACGAGGTACAGAGTTGCCTCTTTCTACCCNTGGAGGATTAAACAGNNTGGCCCTGACGAGGAACCTAGCGAGCAGACTGCACCCTGTCTGCAACCCTCCCCCTGCCGCCACAACCCTCCCGTCACCCCATTAGTACTGGCTCCCAGAACTCTGCAGCTCTGCTCCCATCCATTCCCCGGGACCTGGGGTCTTTGACTTGGAGGCATTCTGCCTTCACCAGCNGTTCCCACTTTCCCGACAAAGTCTCTTCTTCCTTGGATAGAGTGCGCCTCCTCCAGGAAGTGCTCCCCACATTTTCCTTGGGTCTCCTCTGTCACCATCACTTGCTGTATCTTTGCTGGTTTCTACCACTAAAACCTAACTCCTCAAAACCAGGCTATGGTCCTTGTCCTCTCTGAGTGTGCCAACTGCCCAACGGGCAGCTTTCTGTCTCAAAAGCAGATGCTCTGNAAAGGGCCTGAGAACCCAAGACCAATGCNCTTGAAGGGAGTCCTCCAGTCCAGTCCTGGGTATGAGGCTGAGGGTCACCTGGCCACCTGCCAGCCAGTCCTTCTGGCCCCCAGGAGCAGGACTGGGAAGGTCTTTCCCCAGTGACAACCATGACCATGATGTTCTTGCTTGCGGCCCCCAGAACACTACTCAGGTGACCCCACCAGCCTGGGAGCTGCCCTTTATGTTCCTGCTTCCTGCTCAGGGTCTGGGGTGCAGTGTGGCCTTATTCTAAGGTCTGGGTCTAAGGTCTGCCCTCACCTCCCCTGTAGCCAAGGGGCCTCTTTCAACACAGACTGTGCCCATCAGAGAGAGACATTTGACCTGTCACATGGATGTGAGCATGAACCTAGCAGGTGGTGGGGACACCCTAGCATTTAGGAAGCAGAGGCAGGAGGACTGCTGAGTTCTAGGCCAGTCTAGACCATACAGAGTGAGTCCCCATCTCAAAAGAATCCTCTTGGACTGTAGAGATGGCTCTGTGGTTAAGAGTCCATACCACTCTTTTTTTTTTTTTT
>LZPO01066319.1:137648-163846 GCA_001675575.1 Neotoma lepida | reverse complement strand
CTCATTACAGATGGTTGTGAGCCACCATGTGGTTGCTGGGAATTGAACTCAGGACCTCTGGAAGAGCAGTCAGTGCTCTTAACCTCTGAGCCACCTCTCCAGCCCCCATACCACTCTTTAAGAGGACCAGAGTTTGGTTCCTAGTACCCATAATGAGTGGCTTATTAAGTCCGTATAACTTTAGCTCCAAGGGATCGGAACGGTCTTCTGGCCTCTGCAGGCACCGCACACATGTGGTGTACACACACACACACACACAAATAACAACAGAAACAAATTTTTAGGGCTGGAGAGACTGCTCAACATTTAAGAGCACTTGCTGCTGTCCTAGAGGGCCTGAGTTTGGCTCCCAGCACCCACACCAGACGGTTTACAAGCACAGTAATTCCAGTTCCAGGGAATCTGACATCTCTGGCCTCCCCGGACACCTGCACTCGTGCTCAATCTCACACACATGCAAATACGTAATTAAAATAATAAGACATATTTTTAAAAAATAATCCTTTTATAACGAGTGCATGCCAGTACCTTTTCTATGCTGCATCGTTAAAGAGCACTTAGTAACTGGTGCTGACCCCAAGTGGACAGGCACTTTGGTGGCCCAGCTTGGTTTGGGGATAGGGTAGCACTAAGCTGGTTCTACACTATGGGGACATGTGTCCCTTCTGGTTATGGCATTCAAGACTATAACCCATGGCTGGNACATGACAGGTGCTGGTGGCCACAGAGTAACCAAATCACCAAGCCTATCACCAATCACAATCACCAAATCACATAAGACCCTAAGGGCAAGCAGATACTCAGCTGGACTTCCTTTCAGAGGTAACCTCTTCCAGGAAGCCTTTCTGATCTCCCACAGTGGGGGAGGGGCAGAATGGAACCAGAGAGGATGAAACAGAAACCAACCTGTTCTGTCCAGACCATAGACCACTTCTCTACCATNCGTTCACACAGGACAGCCCCCAGTTTCTCTTCCTACATCCACTGTCTGCATAGCCCAGCCCANAGTGTCCTTACAGGACCTCACCAANGGGGTCTTGCCCAGCCCTCCTGAGCATTAGTCAGCAGCATGGAGGTCTCAGGGAAGTTGAAGGAGCTGTTGTGGCTCTGAAAGACTCAGCTCAGCCTCACTATAAAAGAAATTCTGATGACCCGAGGCGGTGATATATACAGCCAAGAGGACAAAAGAAACTCAACTCAGCTCCAAACTTCAGCTGAGAGAAGGCAGATAGATGGTGTAAAGAAAAAAGCCATTGTCACTTGTTGGCTGGCTACTGCATGGTGACCGAGACTGCTACCTTCCTAGGGGCTGAAAAAGTCATGGTTCAGGAACACCAATGGCCACTCACTCAGGGAACATCATCTCGGTGACCAGACAGGGTGCTAGGCAGCAGAGGGCCCAGCAGCTACGTCAGGTTTGCTTTGTCTAGGAGGGTCTTATTTGGGTGCACCTGGTCCAAGACAGTCTTGTCTAGGAGGATGGGGAGAGGGGCTCTGTGGGAAGGGTTGTCTAAGGCAGGTATGAGTATACCCCTTCCAGACTTAGCACCTGCAAGCTCTGTGGTAGGTTAGGAAGCCTGAACCAGTCTCTCTCCNCTATAGCAGTGCCTCTTCCCTTGACTTCTCTGAGCCTCCATTTGATGCCTGTGAAATCAAAGAACAAAACACACCCAGTGGAGGTCTGGTCCAGCCTGCCCGTGGGGGCCCAGAAAAACTCAGCATANCTCCTCAACTAAAATTCCCAGACACTGGCCATTGAGCAGACACTGAAAGCTGTTGATCTGGCCAAGCATTGGCCAACTTAATGACTAAACCAAGCCTATAGTTTGAATTCAGCATCTCCTCCAACCAGTGCTTGGGTGAACCCCAGAGGTNCACAGGGAAGGGTCTAGAATGTGCTGGAGAAAAGGGGAGAACTCTTCCTCCTACCCACCCCATCCTGGAATGCTGCTCTCCTCCATGTCTACCTGTTACATGTTTATTTCCCCCTTTTAAAACCCAGAGAAAGGCCAGTGCAGTGAAGAACGGCATCGAATGGCATGAGGGACCTGGTGGATCTCAGGCAGCTAAGCCCCAGCTTGGTTGAAGCCTGTGTGAACTGGACTTACCCAGTCTCTCTGTGTCCTCTAAACTGGAGGGGACCAATATCTTACATTGCAGGGTGGCACTGCATCTTTAAAGCACACAGTAGGAGCTTAGCAGATGCAAGGTCTCCTGCTGACCCGTGCTCACTCCTGGGTCAAGGGTATGCATCAGAACATGTTGGTGCAGTTTGAGAGATCTGCCAAGGAGATTCCCACCACCAACCAAAGGGTACTTCCCTTTCTTCGGCATTTCCTTATTGTGCCCTGTAACAAGTCATGTGCAAGGTGGAATACCCAATAAATGTTATCTAAACCAGGGGCACTTAATAAGTGTTATCTAGGCCTGGGTTGAGAGGATAATGCCTGAGAACTGAGGACTTTGGAGTTAAATAANCCTGGATTTCAATTCCGGTGCTGCCAACTAGAGGAGCTCGTAGGCAAGGACACATCATTTGACACATCTCCGAGCCTTGATTTTTCATCCATTAAATGGGAGTGATGACCCTGCTGTGCAGGGTTGCTGCGAGAATAAATGCACTCACTAACCATCCTAGCCCCTCCTCCAGGAACTCAACATACAGCCGTGATCAAACACACACATGTTGTGAACTCAACATACAGCCGTGATCAAACACACACATGTTATGTCACAGTTACATGTGCTCAGGAGATCCACAAAGCAAAAAAAAGGGGGGAGGGTTGGGGTCTGGGAGGAATGGCAATGTCTAGACCCAGTCTAGAGGGAAGACAGAGGCCTGAGGGAAGAGAAGGGGAAACCACACAGAGGTCAGAGTGGGACTGCCAGGCAGCCCGATGGGAGTGTAGCAGCTTTAAGAATCATGTTGGTGTGTGACTGCAGCCACACATGTAGGGAGCCTGGCATGGAATCCAGGTGCTCAGCAAATGCCAGCTCTCTATTTCCAGGCCTGTGGAATGAACCCCACGCACGTGTCCCTTCCCTGGGAAGGAAAGCACAAGCTTCCTCAGGGCAAGCCTGAGCCAAGTGTTCCTTCAGCCAAAGATGCAGGCTCCGTTTGTGCTCCACCACCCGGTTCTGAGCCTGCGCCAGGCACTAGACTCTGAGATGGGCAAGCCAGGGAAGGGAACAAGACGATCAAGGCACGGGCCCTGTCCTCATGGAACCCCAGAGTCACAGCAAGAGGCAGTGACAGTACAGCATGGCATATGAACAAGCAGTCTTGGGGGGGTGTCCAGGCAATAGAGCAGAGAGTGTCACTGTAGAAGGGTCCCTGGGAAAGGTGACCACGGAGCTTGATGGTGAGACACTGAGTGGACAAGGAAGAACATTCCACGTGTGGGGCTGGGTACAGAGGTTCAAGAAGCTAATGGCAGGTAGATTGGAGAACACAGACAGCCCTGCACATTTTTGNCACCTGCTATCTGATGTGCCTCCTCTTTCCCTTACTTGGTCCCTCAGACACTAGGGGGCTCCCACACTTATATAGCATGGGATGACCTGCCTTGACCCTGAGCCCCCAGCCTAGAGTGCCTCACCCACAGCACCAGGCCCCAGGAGAACGGACACAGCACCAGGCCCCAGGAGAACGGACACAGCACCAGTCTCAAGCAATGTGCAGCCACCTGGTGAGACTTGCCAGTCCCGTCCCTTACTCCAAGTGTGACCCACAGGTGGCAGAATGGCTTTTTAAAAACTAACTAGACAGCACAGACATTCTGGATTAAGAAATTGAGTATGGAGCAGTGGAGTGCTGTCTCACCCATGGTCTTCCTTGACTGCCATCTCTGATGACACCTCAGCCCCCTCAGGATGGGTGGCTGGGTCTCCCCATCCTAACATAGCCATGTGCACAAGAAGCAGTTGTCACTCTAGTACAGACCCAGGTTCTAATGCCACCTCTGCAGCTGACGAGCCTCTGACTCCGCTTGGCTGACAGTAGGAACCATCGAGGGAAAGCTGCCCAGGGGCTTATTAGTAGAAGGGCCTGTCTCCTTCCTCAGCAGCCCTTGGACCTCAGGCTGGCCCTACACAGACAATCCCTTCCAGAGGAGGAGACAACTCTTTTCTGGTAACTGCTGGAGGAAGGGCTGTGGAGGGTGTCAGCTGAGCTGCACTAAATCTGACCTACAGCCAACTTGCTTCTTCTCTGAGCTACCCCCCACCAAACACACACACTCAGCCTTTGCCCAAAAATGCTGCAAATGTCCAGCTTTATGCTCAAACACTTCTGAAGACTTGAGGCAGTGGGGGGGCGGGGCAGACGGGCTGACAGGGCCCATGCAGTCTCCCACCACTGCCTGGTATCGGGTCATTTCTCTTGATATCAGCTTCAACTTGTTCGTGTGTAAAATCGGGGTGCCCTTCCTTACGAGGACGCTTCTTTGCAGACAGGCAGTGGCACAGAGCCTCTGCGAGCTGACCTGTTCCACCATCAGTACGTTTTTTCAGCNAGGCGTGGTGTCCCCCGGCCTCCGCACGCCCGCCCACGCCCCTCGCCCACCGCCTTTACTCGAATCTGGGAAATTCTAGGGCGCTTTTAACTAGGGGGCGATGCGCTCCGCAGCAGTGGCTCGGATGGGGCTGGAGAACCCCCAGCTAAGCGGACACCCGAGCGGGCGCAGCCCTGCGCGCGTGGAAACGCAGCCAAGAAGTAGCACGTGTGGTGGGGGCGCTTGCGGGCTGCGCGCGGGGACCCCGGACACCCGCGTCCCGCAGCCCCCCTGGAGGCTCTGGCGGGGGGAAGTCCCGATGGCCCCCGGCTTGCTCCTTAGCGACCTCGGGCTGGAACAAAGGCGCGGGGCGCACGGCCAAGGCCAGGAGAAGCAGGCAGGGGCTGCATGGCCCGGCAGGGGTGCGGCTCCGGGGATCAGGCTCAGGCAGCCAGACTCCCGCGTGCACCCGGGGCTCCGCGGCTGGGGCGGACCGGGGAGGACCGAGCGTTCCACGCCACCTCGGGGCGCGGCTCCGCGCGTACCTGGCAGGGTCCGGTGCACCGTGTTGCCCATCGCTGCTCCGAGAGTCGCGGCGCGGGGCTAGCTGGGCGGGCCGGGGGCCGCGGCCGGGCTGCGGGGCATTGCCGCTGTACGGGCGACCGGCGGGCGGCAGATGGGCGGCGCGGGCGGCGGCGAGAGGAGGCGGAGCCACCGGCCCGGGCGCGCCCGCCCCGCCCCCGCGCCCGCCGCCAACCGTGCCGGGGCGGGGCCGCAGCCACCGCCGCGTCTTTTGAAAGTTTGCACCGGCAGGGCGCGGGAGAGGCGGGGCTGTCCTCCTGTCCTTGCCGTTCCCGCGCGGGTTGCGCGGGTTCTTTCTGACACTCGGGAGGGGACGCCGGGCGCCAAGGCCTCATCCAGGCACTGGGCCACTCTGGGCGGTGCCCGGACTCCAGGGGCAATGGTCACACAAGCAGGTCGCGCAGGACAGTGTCAAGGGCTCCATGGCAGTCCAGCCAGGGTGAGCTGGGGAGCCTGGGAACTTCTCCATTCCCTAGGCCACATACGTAGAAGAGACTTCAGAGCCCCCCCCCACACACACACACACCCTTGCGTACCACCAAAGTCTCTCACTATCCCTCCTTCATTAAAATACTGGCTGCACCCCATGTACCAGTCCCTGTGCTGAGCCTCCAGAGACAGTCCCTGCTCTCCAGGAAGGGACAGTAGTGGTCGAGACAGGAAAAATTAGCAATCAAGATCACACAGTTATCAAAGCCAGCAACAACATTGAGGGTGTCAGGTAGCATTGGTTGGGGGTTTGGAGGAGAATGGGGTTGTGTGTGAGGTGGAGAGTGTGTGTGTAGGGGGGGAGAAGCATTCCTCCTGGATTAGCCCACCCCATCCGTCTTTTCTCAGAACCTTTCGGCCTTGGCTACTCTCCCATACTGAAGTCAGCTATCCTGTGCCTCCCTAGTCCAGACTCACGGGCTGAAACACCAAGGTGGGGGAGGCATGGTGACCTGTGTGAGGAGACCCAGTCCCTAACCTTTGCTTACAGACTCTAGCTCCCATATGCTGCATTCCCATCGCCGTGTGAAGCAGGGTTATCATCTCCACATCACAGACAGAGTAACTGAGGCTCAGTGANCGGAAGAGATGCCCAAACCTATCTATCTCCCAGTTGCTGAGGGTGAGCTCCTTCTGAAGCTGTGTGAATAAAACGGGNTGCTCTGAGGAGAGCTTCTGCCTTGGCTTCTCAGGNGTCCTCAAACCCTCCACANCCAGGAAGCTATGTCCAGACCTACTCTGTACCGAGTTTCTAATTCTCAACTGCAAGTGCTCTCAATTACCCTGAACTCTGATGGGGAAAAGGTAAGTTAGCTGGGTGGCCCTTCACTCTCTGTGAGTCTGGGGTACTTAAAGAGGTCGCCATTGCTGTGAAAGGAATTGAGGGATTTCACNNCGATAAAAAGACTCAAGGACTTCTTGATGGCAGGGCAGGCGGTCCACTGGCCTTTTAAAGGCCNCTTTCAGAGCACTCCAGCAAGTGGCTATGCTGTGGTCACGAATGCTCATCTTTGGCTACGAGCCCCCTACTGTCCTGGCGTAGTGCAGGAGGTGCCCACGTGCGATTCGTGGGTTTGAAAGGCAGGGACTGAGCCTCTCCATCCCCGTGAAGATGTGGTTTGGGAAAATGCCGCCCCTCCCCGCCCCATGCTGTGGTGGTGACATAGTGACAAACCACACAGAAAAGAATTGGGGTTAAAGAATCTCTTGAAGACCAAATTAGTGTGTTAANTAACATGAACTTAAAATATGGATGTGTAAGTAAGACAATAAGCCTGTAAGTGGACNTCTGACTGTCCCTCTTCCCTCTTGTGTTGGACTACTCAGCTGTACGCNCATGGGTTCTTGGGGAGAATGGAGGTGGCCCTCTATCTAGAGTCTACATAGATTGTAGACTGTCTTCTATTTGCGTATATACGGTAATTGCTCATTCACTGAGGTCCCTTGGCACCTTGTCCTGTCNTTCAGCTACACCCTCCCAGCAGGTGCTGCCTTCCTGTCCTTTCCACTGCCAGGGAGACACATTCATCCCTGGCTCCCCACACAGAGCTGGCCCCACTCAGTATACCTTGAATAAAATATCTGCAGAGAAGCCTGCCTCTGACTGGGAGAAGNCAGAAAAGAAGGAGAGGAAGAAAAGAATTGCTAAGGAATGAGCTGCAGTGACAGTCCCACTCCTCATCAGAGTGACAGGTGTGGCAAAATAAGCAATGCAGTAAAACACAAAGGTAGTCATATAACCAAGGGCGTGGCCACTCTAGTATGGGCTGATCTGCTCATTCTAAAATTTGCTTTGGCTCTGGAGCCCACCCCTGCGAAGAAACCTAAGCTGTTGCCTGAGGGTGGGGCCAGTGGCTTGGCCAGGTAGGGAGACCTCTGTNGCAGGAGGTGAGAAACAGGTAGGAGCTTTGCTGTGAGGCCTTCTAGGTTGCACAGGTTTCCAGAATTCACTGAGTGGCAGGGGTGCACTGTGGTGGGCCGTTCTAGAGTCCTAGGCTAGAAAAACCACAGATCCCAGGCTAGAAAAACCACAGATCCATGCTGATCTCCTGTGGCCCCACCAATTTAGCTCCTCAGCAGGGCCAGTTGAGAAAGCATGGAACCTCTGTCTGCTTGGGTTAGGAGACTAGACCTGGGGGCAGAAGCATGAAAGGATGGGGGGAATGTGGGGCCATGCTCTTGTGCTGCGCCTGTGGCTCTGTGACCATAGATGCATCCTGTGACCCTCTCCCACCTCNCCAGACACATGAATCATACCACACCAAAGAAGACAGCTTGCAAATTCAGCCTTAGATTCAGAGCCTCAGAAAGTGGAGACTCTTGCCTCAGGCATTAAGCTGCTAAGAGGAGTGGGGATAGTTACCCAACTGGCTCCAAAACAGTGTGCCTTGAAAGTAAGAAAAAACAGCTCTACCAGGGGCCAGGGCACTGGAACTTACAGGAATGAGTTCAGAAGTGTCCCCACAGGGCCCAGGAGACAGGGCACGTGGGATACCATCAGGCTTTGGCCACAGCCTTCAGTCTAGCTACTCTTCAACACACAGACACCTGTCCCACCCAGCACAGAGACTGCTGTCCTCCTTTGGTATGAGCCTCACATGGGCTGTAGGCTCTCGGTGAGCATCACTGCAGTTATACAACATCAGGAGCCTCTAGGGCATCGGGCAGTGGAAGGCTTGGCCCTGGCTCTGCTTCTGCCAGGCCAGCTCTGACAGGTTCAGCCTGCCAAGACTCACCTGAGCTGGGGGTGCCCACCGCAGACATGTCCACCAGCCCAGGAAGCCAGAGTCCAGGCTGCAGTTAGAGTACAAAGCTGTTTTAAACTTGCCGCAAGGAGGCTGCAGGAAGCCTTTGAGTTCCTGGTCAGCTTGGGCTCCAGAGCAAAGCTATGTCTCATAACNAGACAGAGATGCAACTGACATGCACAAGGCTCTGGATTTGATCCTCAGCACTGAAGAAAAAGCCTCAGTTAACCTCNGGGTCATAGCCCCTCATTTTATCAATTGCACTTTACAAAGTGCCAGAAGCTGGGTAGTAGGAACCTGGCAGCACCCTCTGAGTCCTCACCACCTGCCAAGGTGACCATGAACCTCTCAGGAAAGGAACTGGCCTCAGAGATGAGGGACCTCAGTGAATGAGCAATTACCGTATATACGCAAATATATCAGGTTCACCTGATCAGGTTCACCAGGTCAGGAGAAGGTAGAACTCAGAGGGCTCTCATTTCTCTCTAGAGGAGGAGGCAAGTGCAAAGGGATGAAGCCACCTGCCANAGCACTGAACAGAGGAGCCAGGGGGTCTGAATTTCCCTGGCTCCAGGATTCACTCCTGCTGTATTGCCCTCAATGAGCAAATCACTTCTCATGGCACAGAACCCAGCAACCACACACCTGGCAGCCACGGTAAAAAGGGAAAGCCTGTGCCATGGCTTTCCTTGTTTGCTTACAGATGTACGTTTGGTCCTGAAGATAGCTGTAGTGGGAGCTCACCTAAGGGCCACAAGAAGATCATTCTTATCCAAAGACATATCAACCGTGTTCAGATGGATGTAGACACCAAGGTGGGAATTTACCTACAATCCANTGGGGTTAGCTCTGCCAGTGTCTGGGTCATGGGTGCCCAGACTCAAATGTTTCCATGATACAAGGTCAGAGTGGAGGTAGTTTGACTCACTGTGGGCACAGGGTAGAAGCCTGAGGCAGAGTGGACTGGAATCAGCCCATGATTCTAGCTTTCATTGGTGTGTAGCTACTGGGGTAGTTACAATGCAAAGGCGGCTCACACTGAGTGAGCACCAGGCTCCCCAAGGCCCTTTGCATGTGCTAAGATTGCAATCATGCGAGGAGGTAGTTCTGTCAAGGAGTCTCTTCCTAGATGGGGAAAGTTAAAAACCAGCACATGTGGGTAGCACTTTGGTCATACAGGAAGAAGCAGTGAACATCTNGGCTCTAGGTTGTTGATTCTCAGGACAACTCTTGCAGTGAGGTAAGAAAAGGAGCCAGGAGTTGAGAGGACTTGCTTCTGAGGCCCCTTTACCCGTCCCTTCCTTTAATCCTCATCCCCTACAGCAAAGGCAGGGGATTTCATTTCTGCTCTATGTTAGGAGGCTCAGAGAGGGAGAGAAACTTATCTAAGGTCACTCAGCCAACTGTGGTACAAGTAAGCCTAGAAGCCCTCCCAGTCTGACCCAGAACCCTTGCTTTCTTTCTCTTGGCCTGGAAAGTGGCTGAGAGTTTGCAGAAGGACCAGCCTGTCCTACCTGGAACAGCCAGAGTCCTGACGACTTCCTGGAGTTGTAGAAACTAGCCCCAGCTTTTGAAGAAAAACTAGAACAAAGGATTGTGTGTCCAGCTTCAAACACAACTTTGCCCTTACTGACCGGCAGACCCTGGCTGGGTCACATGCCCCTGTCTGCCTTGTTTCTGAGTCTGTGCAGTGCAGATGTCCAGGGCACACATGCCTGTGGGTACTGGAGGAATGGGTCATCAGCCAGCCACAGGAACCACTGCCTGAGAAGCAGCCAGTGTGTGTCCTCAGGATGCTGGCCACCCCTGAACCCGTCACTGTGTGCCTGCTTGCTGCAGCATCGCCTGTCAAGAAGTCCAGATTGGTCAAGCAAAACGGTCTGAGTCTTCATTCTGCNCTCTTCTGGCTGGGCAATTGGCCAGGTCATTCCAGGGCTCTGGGACTACATCCCTATGAAAAGGGAGCCATTGGCTTTTGCTGCATCCCTGTGCTACAGCAAGATCCTCCCTTCATCAAATGGTGGNTCACTGGAGAACTACTCTATCAACACGCTAAGAGGAATCCAAATGGGCTAGAATAAACGAAGGGGCACATGCTATTCACCGCCTGGTTGGCTCAGTGTTTTAAAGAAGCCAGCTTCAAGTTGATTGACAGATCCAGTGCATACACAAAGTTCTGATGTGCGTGTGTGTGTGTGTGTGTGTGTGTGTGTGTGTGAAATACATTCTGATTTTCACAAAACTGTAGAAACTAAAGGATGAAAGACAGCTGTTTACAAAGAAGACAAGGAAGAATGAGGTGGGCAAAGTTCCTTTAGTGGGTACCTTTTGGTTTTGTGCTATTTTAATTTTCTTTTAATTAGCATACATGGTAACAGGTTCCATCATGGAATTTCTATACCCACTTTACTTTGGTTGAGTCTCCTCCGTCTCTCCCTGCTCTCCCCTCCCCCCTCCTCCATCTACCCAGCCCTCTCCAGCTTTACTAGATATTAATGCCAATTATAAAACTAACTAAAACAGTGTGGTATTGTGTGTGGATAAATGGCCAGGCCTGTTGGGATAAGATAGAAGCCAGACACAAATAGACATGTGGTTTACACCAAGCACAGGGTAAAAGACAGTCTTTAATAACTCTTCTTGGTCCAGTTGGCTGTCCGTACAGGAACAGACTGCTGCCCCACACCATCACAACAGTGGTGGCAGAAGGATGTAGATTGAAGGAGAAGAATGACACAGAGGAATAGCTTCAGAGATGGAGTGCAGGTCAGTTCCTGCTTGCCTAGCATCCACAAAGCTTCGAGCTCAATCCCCTACACCTCATAAATTCGGCTTGGTGGTACGGGTACCCGTTATCCCAGTGCCAGCACTAGGGAGGTGGAGGCAAGAGAATCAGAAGTTCAAGGTCATCCTTGACTATATGTGGAGTTGGAGGTCAGCCTGGGCTACACGAGATTCTACTTCTCCCACTTGCAAAAACAAAACAAAACAACACAAAACAAAACAAAACACCAACACAAAAAGAGTATCTCATGTCAGGCATGGCACACACCTGCAAACCCATGTTCAGGAGGCAGAAGCAGGAGTCAACNACATAGGGAGTTCAAAAACAATAACCATAAAACCAAACAAAAAAAATTCATCCTTAAAAGAAAAATGTAGCTGGACATGGTGACTCAGGTCTCTAACCTAAGCACTAGGAAGGCTGAAGCAGAAGGGTTGCCCAAGTTCCAGGCCAGCCTAGGNTATATGAACCCTTGTCTCAAAATACTCACTCCTCAAAGTCTTCTTGTTCATATAACATTTAAAACAAAACCAAAAAACTACCCAAGAGTTGTGGTGATGGCTCAGTGTGTAAACTGACTGCCNCACAGCATGAAGACCTGAGTTTGGATTTCCAGAGTCCATGTGAAAAGGTGAGCATGGCAGCAGGTACTTGTAACCTCAGCCCTGGGATAGGGGTGCAGGGGGTACAGCCTCGGGTTCAGTGAGAGACTCTGCCTCAAAAATAAAGTGGATAAATAGAGGAGAAACACCCAACATTGACCTCTGGACTCCAAAAATATGTAACAGTTACACAATACACACACACACACACACACACCTGTCTCTTATACACATCTAGATGTGTATAAGAGACAGGGTGGGGGTGGGGGAGATTAATGCAGTGTAAAAGTGGGCAAAATCTAGATATTTCACAGGACTATTTCAGTGGCCAATGAATATGAAGGTATTGAATCTCCTCAATGATTAGAGAAANAAAAATTAAACTTACAAAGAGATAGCCACAGCACCCCAACTGACTGGCTAAAATTTAAAATGTTGATAATACTAAGTGTCCATAATTTAATGGAACAACAGGGAATCTTACAATTTAGAAAACCATTTAGCAGTATCTATTACATATTGAACTATTTCTAGCTAGTGCCTATTTACATCTACTTAGCATGCATTCCTACTTATCTGGATCTTTTAAATATCCTATTCAGCAGTATCTATTGTAGCTAAGCCTACCTCCACACTGCAGCAGTCACACTGACCATGTACACGGTCATGCTCTGAGTCAAGCCATGCTGACAGAACAAATGGCATGGAGTGAGGAGGAGAGTGGCATCGGGTGGTGGCCACCTGGGCATGGTATGGTGGCCAAGGCCAGGCCAAGGGGGCTTGTGGGAGCTGAGAAGTTTGTTGCCTTTTTGAGAAATCTCAGAACCACACATTGTAGTCCCCCCTGAGCTGTGCTGTCTGTGCTGAATTCCACAGTGAAAATATTCTGAGAGCAAAGGCTCTCGTGGCAGCCAAACCAGGTAGCTGACAAAGAGGTGCAAGGTGGCCTCACCAAGTCAGAGCTGGGACTGAGGAGAGCTGCCCCAAGCTGCATGGTCCTCTTGGCCGGCACCTTCTGGGCCAGGGTGGAAGACAGAGGTGGGGTGGAGAGGGGCTTGGGTTCTGCAGAGGACTTTTCTGTGAAGNAACAGAATCCTACCCCTGGGGCTCATCATGTGTGTGAAGCCCACACCCTGCAAGCAGCTCAGGAGACAATTCACATTTATGCTGAAGGGTTCATTCACATCCTGCTACAACTGTGTGTGTCAGGAGTGGTTTCCCCAAGTCTCAGGGGCAATAGGACCCCTCCTGGCAAAGGTGGTAACTATGCTGTTGCAGAGGTGGACAGTAGGGCTGGTCTGCCAGGGCTGTGGNGTCACCCTGGGAGCGGAAGCAGAGCCACCTTGAGGCCCTAGAGTCAGTGGGAGGAGCCCTTTGAGAAACAGGTGGCCCAGGGGTGTGGCAGAAAGCAAAGAAAGAGGTGCCCCAGGTCACCTACTATGTGAAGTTACCCTCTTGAACAGGCCAGACAAAGCAGCCTTCCCCCCCATAGCAGCTGTCTTGAGAGGCCCACGCATGTCCACTTCTCTGACTGCCACAGTCTCCCAGTGACACAGATCTGTCCTCATCAGGTCAGAGGCAGGAGAGGGAGGTGGAAGGCTATTGCTTGGCCAGGGGACAGACCCTGACTGGAAAATTTTGTGCAGCAGGAGAGGGACACTCTGTCCCTTATATCTCTCTTCAGAAAATTGTCAATTCGAAGGGGAGTAGGTAAGTATGTACACACACACACACACACACACACACACACACACACACACATGCTGTATGTTCTAGAGAAAAGAGTCAGAGTTTGACAGACAACTGGGGTGTGCGTCTCAGTGCTGCTGTGCCACCATGGACAGATTCATTACCTCTCTGAACCTCCACATCTGCTAAATGAAGCTAGGAATAGTGTTCAACCTCAGGACACTCCATGGTGTGACCCCCCCCCCACATACTCTGAGTCCCTCCACACACACTGACTACATCCCATGCTGGAGGAAAGAGCACACTGGCCGCAACCTCCTCCTATGAGGGCAGCCAAAGTTCCTAAGGGAGGTCCCTGCTAGTGGGTGACAGAAAAATTGGATGCGGGTGATGTAACACCAAGCCAGTGAGCTGGGTGAGGAACCCATATCAACATGGCATGCAGGTAGACAGCTTCCAAGGCACACAGGGAAGGGCTGAGCTCTGGNAGNAAAGGAAGCATATGGATGTCTGAGCAAGTGTGACCGGGCTGAAGGGCTCACAGGGGCCTGTTGGGAGAGGGGGGCATCTGAGAGCCACATGGGCATTTCCTTTTTTGTTTGTACTACCCTGCCTGGCTCACACAGGTATTTCTAGAAGAACAATTCAAAAAGGCACATACATCAGCTCAAGGCCACACAGCGGCCCAGGGGCCAGCCTAAGAGATTTNAGCTGGTCCGTCTGACCTTCANGACTTGGACTCTGAGGTGTCCCAGCTAAAGCAGGCTGACTGGCATGCCTTCCCAAAAGGAGCTGAATGGCCCTGAAGAGCAGGGGCCATCTGCTCAGGAACCACTCCATAGGGCTCCTCATATCTCCTGTGCAAAGACAAGAGCNGCCCTGAGCTGGACCTCAGAGAAGCTCCTGCTCACTCTGGGTCATTCACTGGTCCATCTAAGGGGCAAAGCCCCCCACCCCCAGGTCTAGTCTCCCCTACAATGAGGGTCTAGTACAGACCCTAGATCAGGCCTGCAAAATGGCCAGAGAACAGTTGCTGGATATTCGTGGGAGAGGAGTGGAGAGGAGCAGATGTAGGGAGTAGCCGAACGGCTGAGGGGCACCTAGGCAGACAGGTGGAGGTTGCCTGAAGTGGGAGAGCCGAGGGAAAGCCAAGAAGGGCCAGGCTCTGCAGACCTTTCTTTAAGAAAAAATAGTGTATATTGTTTGTATGAAATAATAGGTCCCATGGGACGGGACATCTTTGTAATCTTTGTGATAAGCGTTGATCATACTCGGCCCCCATTACCCTTTCCTGTGCCCCACTCTTGACAGATGAATCCCCTCTTTGCACAGCTGTGCTTGCAGCCCCTCAAGGGCCTCCGAGTGAGCACTACAGTCTGGGCCCCAGAGTCCGAAATCAAGGTTACACAGGAAGACAGAATCAGGGTCAAGCTGGGGATTTGATGCCGCAGACCCTGGCCTGCCTCCCTGAGGCAGCTGGGGTGGGTACAATCCAAGTCTGTGATTCGGGAAGTATAGGAGGAGCTATGAAGCGAAGCCCTGGGGTCTCAGATGGTCCCCAGCCCAGGCTTTGCAAGAGCTGGCTCAGCCACTGAGGAGCTGCTGTTGGGGAAGAAGGGAAGACATGGTATTTTGGGACTCATCTCATGGAGGAGGCTGAGGTTCCCCCTATTTTTAGCAATCAAGCTGCAGGTACCTGCTTCTCCCCCACTGGGAGAAAAACCTTCAACAAACATCCGTTCACACTAGCCCGATAAATTCCTTAAATAAAACAGCTACATTTTGGCGTCCCCCCCTGCACTAGAAACACACGCTCCCTGGGTTTTTAATATCACACACGTGGCTTGCATAATTTTAACCTGAGTGCATGGCTGCCGTCTTGTTCTGTGAGTCACTGTTTGGGGTGTCAGGATATGGGGGCGAGATGGGCGGGCTCAGTGAATGTGCGGGCTGTGTGCAGTCCTGGTGGTCTGCCTCAGGGATAGATTCTCCTCATCTTTGGACAGGGAAGGCAGTTATAGCGAGGCCTGGAGGCCACTGCGATCCATTCCCTGGTCCTCAGCCCACAGGCAGACTCCCTCTCCATAGCTTCTGCTGTGACCTTACACGGTGGGTAGATCCCGCCTTCCCACCTGCCCATCAGATCCCTCTCTGGCCTGGCTCCNCTTTGGACAGGGAAGGCAGTTATAGCGAGGCCTGGAGGCCACTGTGATCCATTCCCTGGTCCTCAGCCCACAAGCAGACTCCCTCTCCATAGCTTCTGCTGTGACCTTACACGGTGGGTAGATCCCGCCTTCCCACCTGCCCATCAGATCCCTCTCTGGCCTGGCTCCTGGGGATTCCCATAACCTCAACCANCATGGCTGGGCTCAGCAGACACACTGAGCCTCCTGTAGCTTCAGGGCACCTGNACCTGTCATCCCCCTACCCTAGGGTGCCTTCTCCCCCAATCTCAGGGCTTCACCTCATGTTTGGGATCTTAGCTGAAAGCCCCACAGTTGACCTCTTGATTAGGCTGGTACAATCTGTTCTGATCTCTCCGGAGCCTGGTGCATTCTCTGCCCTCTGCTATACTTTCATACCAGGCTCTCTGTCACACTGACAGGGTGGCTTGCTAGCTACCTTCCTTTGCCCCTGAACCCAACAATGTAAGGATGGGCCTTTCACCTTCACTGGTCTTTGATGCATCCTTAGTAGATGCTCAATNAATACCCACTGGATGAATGAACGAGCAATCCCTCCCCACTGCCAGCAAAGCTATGTCCTACCTTAGAGATGAAGAGAGATGAAGAAGCTGAAGCTTAGAAAGGTTAGTGACTTGCCCAGTGTCACACAGCCTATAAGTAGGGATCCTCCCAAGTGAGTCCAGGGCTGGGAGTGCCCCCAGCACTGATCCCACCCTCTCCTTTTCTCCTCTGTGAATATGGTGAACACTCCTTCGAAGGGCAGGCAGGGAGAGGCTGAATAACATTAATTAGCTGCCATTGGGCACCGTGCAGTGAGGACAGGTGTTTGATTGTAGCCCACAGAGAATGGGACAGGAATGGCATCCATAAGAGTGTGTCATTGAGGCCACTGACTGATTAGCAGTTCTCTGGTTTGTTGTAAAGACANTTTATGATGGCACCATTGTCACCATGAAGGGCTCAGAAACAGAGGGAAACACGTCTCTCACCAGCTTCACGGAAGGCAGCTCCTTCCACTTGGAAGCTCTCCTTACATTCATCCTTGCTGTCCCAAACCCATGGCCTATGACACTGCCACCACGATGCCCACCCTGGTTTCAGGCACAGAGGAATGATGGCCATCGAGCCTCAGAGAAATGAGCCATGGCNTACCTTCCATTACAAATGGGGCACTGAGACATAGAGGCCCAGTGAGGGCTACGATGGTGACCTCATTGCTTCCACACTGCCCATCACCTCCCTGGTGCTGCTGTCTCTACCTGGACTGCCACCTTCCATTCAGCTGCCTAGCTACTGTCCATCTTCCCCAGTAGCTAGTACAACCCTGCCATGGCCCTCCCCTCTTGGCTCTGTAGCTAGGTCTCCCCTAGGCTTATCCCCTCCTGTCAATCATCAGAGACATAGATGGGATACCCTGGAAGTCTGGGACCTCAGTGGATGTGAGNATCACAAGGGGCCAGAGAGGCCGGGCCTTCGGAACTTCTTATTCCACAGGTCTGAGGGAGGCCCGGCTCCTCATGTCACCCTGCCCAAAGATTCTGCTGTGGGACACTGAAAGGGTTGCTTTGAGCTAATCCTGACCCCATGGTTGTCCCGTGCACTGGCAGTTAAAGACAGTCTAGTAGTGAGTCACTAGGTAGGGACAAAATAACCAACCCTGTGCCACCATCAAACATAATCNNTCCCTCCTAGGCTGACAGGCCTTTTTACTTTCTCTTGAGGCAAAACTGGATCCCTGTTGCCCCATCCCTTGCTGTTCTACCTGTTATGATATGCAGCCCTTGCCCCCTCCCCAGCCCTTCCTGGGGCCCATGCACAGCTGTGTGGTCCAGGTGTTTGAAGAGGAAACACTTTCTTGCTAAGGAGTGGTTTGACCCAGACAGCTCAGGCCATATCCAGATGATGCTGGAGGGGTGGGGACACAGTGAACTGAATAAGCCCTGACACATAGCAAGTGGTCTACTACTGGTCAATAGAAAAAGGAACAGCTGGCCTTGCCCTGGGTGATCCTCTACAGATTGTCACATATCACTAACCTAACCTGCAGAGAGGGAGTGGGACCTGGCTGGAGGGAGCTCTGTGTGTGGGCTCTGGCTATCCCTCAGAAGATCTTTTGAGGACTACATGGAGCTGTGGAGGGCTCTGTCCACATGGTGAGTGGATGAGGGGACAGCAGCAGACCTATGCTGAACCCACCCACCAGGGAAGGGAAGAAGGCCCTGCCACAGGAGCCAGGGCCTGCTGAAACTGGGGGGTGGCTGCTTTGACAGGTCTGCGTGCTGTCACTCCCTTGCTGCTCGCCCCAGGTTTATGTCACAGCTGGCAGAAGGCCGCGGGAACATGTTTGCTGGGACATTCCCTGTCCTCCCCTTTCTAAATCTCTATTTTGCTTTCTTTCTCCCAAAGCTGGGTTTTCTTCCACCTAGCTCTCCACACGGGCTTTGCTGAAGGTTGTGGGGGCAACACCAGATCTAAATTCCGATGGGTGTTCTGATGTTTTAGGCTTCACAAGACGGATTCCTGCCCACCTTGCTGTGAATGGCGCGACTCAGGAAGCAACTCTGCTTCACACAGAGACAGGGAAGATGCTCACTTCAGGAACATCCCTGGTGGCACAGCCGCAGCTATGTTCCTGGTAGAACTTCTCTTGATGGCCTTCCCCTTGGGCATGTCTCTGGTGCATTTTGGGTAGTAAACAGGCTGCACATAGCTGTGGCCCTTTGGGGCAGCCCCATGTTCCCTTTCTTTCTGACATCTTGGATCCAGGGGGTCAAAACTCCTTTCACTTCTTAGAGGCTGGTGACTTTCAACAGTTGGTTTCTTGGCTTCTACCTTCTAATCCCACCCTTGTGAAGCAGCATCACCACAGCCCCAGCGCTCTCCCAGGGAAGACACAAGTACAGCCACACCTGCAAGAAGGGCAAGTGGCCTGTAAGGACCCTAAGCACTGGAAGAAATGATGGGTGTCGAGGTGCAGATGGGGCAGAGAGCCCAGTAAACTCTAATCATGGTCTATTTGGGTGTGGAAATTTGGGGCCCCTTTNCTTCTATTATGGTTCCTTCTGCTGTCCTCCTAATTACATGTGTTGAGTCATTTGAAGGTCACTGAGATTGGTATCCTTATAAATTACCTTTGAGGGTCTGGGCTGTAGCTCAGCGGTACAATGCCAGATCTACCCTGGCTCCTTCCCCCAGCACAGCAAACAAATGAAAGTTATCTTTGTGTCTCATTTTGAATAATTTCTGTTTCTCTGTCTTCAAGGTCATTCACATTTGGAGGTGCACTGGGGATCCAGCCTAGGGCTTGGACCTGCTCAGCCTGTCACGTGATCTCCTACTGCACTACGCCACGCCTCCAGTGGCCTTTCTCCCCCACCAGTCCTGCACCCTCCCTCCAGTGTCTTGAACATTGAAGCTTTCTTCTCTACACATAGCAAGCAGGGCATCTGTTGGAATTTGTTTTTAAAATTTTTAATTTTCAAAATTAATTTAAATACTGCATACGTGTGTGGCATAGCTCGGCTGTTCTGAGGGACATATGCACTGTAGAAGCACACAGCCAACAGCCAGTTATCTCACACACTTACTCTATTATTTGGTGATGAACACTTACAATCTCCTCTTTGCCTTTTTAAACACACATTATTATACTGCTATTATCTGTATAATAGTCACATCATGTCTGCTAAACTGATTGCTCGGGCCTTTTCAGATTCCACACACGAGACCATATACACAACCATCGTCTTCACGTCTATTTCACTTGACATAATGTGCTCCAGGCTCATCCGTGTTGTTGCTGATGGTGGGTGCTCCTTTGTTTTCAGGGCAGAGTTGTGTTCCACAGGCATGCAGGCTGACTCCATGGTGTAGCTGTTCAGTGTTCAGTCAGCACAGAGGGCTGCCGTTTCTCCACCACATGAAATTCTGGCCTTCTGGGAGGAAACAGTGCACATATAGTCCTTCTGCTTTTGAGGTATACAGGCCACTGATGAGGCAAGGCATCCCTTGTTCTCTTGCCTAGCCCGGGTCTTCCTCTGTGTAGCTGGAGTGATGGCTTATGTGGTTCTCAGAGCATCTCCTGGCAAGGGTGGCACCCAGCATCTCTTACAATTGAAGTCACTCCTTGGGACAGTCCTTTGCCTTGCTCCATAGAAGGATGTAGCACATGAATCAGGTGGTCATTTTCCCAAATACAAGATGCAGCTTACACACAGAGAACCCAGAAAAGCAACAAAACAAAGCTAAAACACAGTCAACCAATCAGCTCATGTGGTGGTTTGAATAAGTATGGCCCCCAGAGGCTCATAGATTTGAATGCTTAGTCATCAGGGAGTGGCACTACTTGAGAGGGATTAGAAGGTATGGCCTTGTTGTTGGAGTAGGTGTGGCCTTGTTGGAGTAGGTGTGGCCTTGTTGGAGTAGGTGTGGCCTTGTTGGAGTAGGTGTGGCCTTGTTGGAGTAGGTGTGGCCTTGTTGGAGGAAGTGTGTCACTGGGGGTGGGCTTTGGGATTTCAAAACCTCAAGCCAGGCTGGCTCTTTCTCTTCCTGCTGCCTGCAGATCCAGATGTAGAACTCTCAGCTACTTCTCCAGCACCGTGTCTGCCTGTATGCTGCCATGCTCCCTGCCATGATGACAATGGACTAAACCTCTGAACCATAAGCCAGCCCCAGTTAAGTGTTTTCCTTTATAAAAGTCGCAGTGGCCATGCTGTCTCTTCACAGAAATAGAACACTAACCAAGACAACCCATGAACAAGCATTGCTGAGGTCTCAGTGGTGCCAAGTGCAGCCATCAGCTTGGGTGTATCTGTCTTTCCTGTGCTGGAGCTACGCTGGAGAGGGGCATGTCCTCGAGGAGCTAATCTCAGATACAGAAGGCACAGTATAAGAAAGTCTCCAAAGAGGCAAGGATGGACAGTGGAAGGAGGTCGGCCTTCATCCCCGTCTTCTGCAGGCCCTACCTAGATGTCACTATGCTATTGCTTCCTGTGGAGGTGTCTGGAGGCTCAGTCATAGTACCCAGGTGTGTGTGCACATGTTGGCAGATTGTGTTGGCTGTCAACTGTGTGTTTGGAAACCCTCTCTTCCTGCAGCCTCCCTCAGGACTGTTGCCCCATGCCTGCTGACCAGCACCAAGCTCGCCTCCTGGCTACTGCCATTCTGCTGGATTTGAACCTCCCTTTCAGTATCTGATTACTGGACACTTCTGTGGTCCAGGTCATCCAATGAGGTTAGTTATAAATGACCAGGCTCCAGGTCCGCAGGATTTCTGAGACCCTCATGTCCATGCCCACACCAATATTGGTTGCAAGTCACCAGCATGTTCCCAATAGATCCTGGTCCTGGCTCGTCTGGGTGAGCGGCTTTCAACACACAAAGCCCCACCCATGGTGCAATCTGGCACTGTGTGCTATCTTCCTTCCCTTAGAATGAATTCCCCATAGCAAGCTGGCATGTTACCACGTAACACAGCCGTAGGCTCTGTGAGCAGAGCCAACCTCAGAGGGTATTATCACCTATCAGACCATCAGCCCGGAGGAGTGACAGCTGCTCATCCTGCCCCACCCTCCAATGAGCCTACTCTCCTTTGCATCCTCCATCAGTGGTAGCCGCTTGCTGTGTTCATTTGCTCTGAACAAACACCATTAAGGCTGAAGCCGCAGCAAAAAAGCCATCTGGAACCTTCAGTCCATGGAGGTTCTGAGGTCACACTGTCCAGGAGCCATTTGGGAGTCCTGGCTTGTAGCCCTGCTTCTTCATTCATGAGAACAAACTGGAGAGCTGCTCTTTCCCCAAACAGTGCCTGGCTTTTCCCAGAAGGCACCTGGATGTGTTGCTCAAACCTTTATTGTCATGGTCACCCCACCCTCTGTGCCGTCATCAACCTCCCACCTTTATCTCAGGCAAAGCCACCTGGCATTGCCACTGCAGCCACTTGGCACGCTGTGGGAAATGGCACTGTCTGAGAGCTGGGTGGGGAGAGGCCTCACTGGGAGGCAGCTGCAAAAGTGAAGGATAGATAGCGGCTCNGGAGATGGTCAGTCAGTAAAGCATCGTCAGGCAAGTATGAGGACCTGAGTTTGAATTCCCAGTATCCATACAACTCCCAGTAGCCGAGCATGGCTATGCACATTTGTAACTCCAGTGCGTGGGTGGTGGAGGGGTGGTGGAGACAGGAGGATCCTTATTGCTCATTGGCTGGTCAACTTAGTGCAGGCAATGAGAGGCAATAAGAGACTGTGTCTCCAAAACAAAACAAAACAAAAAGCGGAAGCGTCATGGAGGGACATCTGACATTGCCCTCTGAACTCCGCATGCAGGCATGCTCTCACACCTGTACACTTCAATGTGAACATGTACCCACACTGTGTGTGCATGTGCACCACATGGCAGCGGGGAGGCCTGTCTGCTCTCAGCAGCTGTGTGACCTTGGACAAGTTAGATCATCTGCCTGAGCCTTCACTAACAAAACGGGACAGGTGGGACCTCTGNCAGTACAGCCCATGGGAAAACAAGTAAGCGTCGAGATTAGCACAGGGCCTAGCACCCAGTGGGTTTGAAAGAAAAAGAAAATGGCCGCTGAAGGAAGTGGCACTCTTAGGAGGTGTGGCCTTGTTGGAGGAAGTGTGTCACTATGGGGGCGGACTTTGAGGTCTCTTTTGCTCAAGCTTCCCCTCAGTGTGACTTTCAGTTGATTTCCTGTTGCCTGCAAGATGTGGGCCTCTCAGCTCCAGCACCACATCTGCCTGCACGCCAACATGCTCCCCGCCATTGATGAAAACGGACTAAACCTCTGAAACTATAAGCGAGCCACCTCAATTAAATGTTTTTCCTTTATAAGAGTTGTCAAGATCATGGTGTCTTTTCACAGCAATAGAAACCCTAACTAAGACAGTATACAACAACCGACATCCATCGCATCCCTGCTGCACTGTGGAGCGTACTGAGCCACAGGTCCCTTACACCATATCTTCCCCTCCCCTGCCCGTTTGGACCAGTGTGGTCAGCCTAGACCTCACACAGCTAGCTCCAAACAAGCTATGTGAGAATGGCCTGGCCACCATGGAACCTCTCACTACAGACCCTTCATTTGAGCAAACATGACAATTCATTTTCAAAGCACAGTTACGGGTTTTCTCCACCTTTCTTGTCCCTTCTGCCTTGTGNGCATGGGGACAGCATTGTGATGGGACCCCTGCTTCCTATCCTTCCTCCAGTCAGTAACCCTGGCCTGAGATGCTTCCTGGGGCTCTCAGCATATAACCTACTTCATTCATCACACACTATCTATCACTCACCCATCATTCATCCACCCAGCACCTATCCAGCACCCATTCACCTATCACCCAGCACCCACTCATCACCTATCCACCACCCTCCAACACCCATCTGTGCACTGCCCACCACCCAGTCGTCTACCAACCATCCCCCACTCATTCACCCATTATCTATCTGTCTTCCGCCCAGTCATCCATCTTACCCTTCCATTCACACATCCGTCCTTTTAAGAAGCTGATGACTCAGGTCTGCTCTCAACTCTNCGACATAGTCACTGAAATCCACACATTTTCCAGGGAAGCTAATGTCAAGAAGAAAATTAACCAGCAAACAGAGCTCAGTTTNCTTCCTGTGCCCTTCTCCTCACATCTGGCTACCTTCCTGGCTTCACCCCTCATCCCCTCCTCTATAACCCAGAAACTCAGTGAGACTCCCCTCAGCCTGGAGAGGTGGTTTTGCACCTTTCTCAGGGTGTTCCTTTCCACTCTGGAGGAAGCAGGCTGCCTTCAGTGTACGACCTGAAGATGGATCTGTTGAAGGACTAANGCANCATTTGGCTTATGNGCCCACCAAGGAGGAGTCATGAGCAGGGTTGCTAGAAAGACAGCTGTCCACCTCCTCCCGGATACTCTACATCTGGGAATGAGGGACTTGCCATGGGGACTCTGGCCCTAACCTGTGACCCTCATGGGTCTTCCTGTCCTCTGCATTTCCAACTTCCTGTGTGTCCACTGCAGTACCTACTTGAGAGTCCAAGTCTTCCTCCCAGCTCTGTTCAACCAAGTCCTTCCTGCCCTTCAACCCAGAACTGCCTTAGCCACCGAGGGTCACCTGAGGGAGGGTCAGTTTTACACATTCCCTTGTGGTCTGTGACTGTTTCCTCTGTGGTGTGTCCCTTTTCCCAGTCCTAGGCACGTATTAAATGAATGGTTGGGAGTTTNGAGTCAAGGAATGCATGGAGGCTGCTGGGTTCACGTGGACCTGAGAAGCAGAACCAGGAAGCTTCTTCATGGACTCTGAACTTGAGGCTCCCACTGCAATGTTTTCATGAAGTTGTCCCCAAGGTTTCTGCACTATCTCTGCACTCGGGGTGAGTTTCTAGATGTCTGGGACCTGGGAGGAGGCAGGAGCCTTGCTCTCTCTGGTTCCTCAGGGGAGGAGGGCAGGAAGCTCACTTCTTCCTCCCCCACGTCTCCCAGGCCCTCCTCCCCCAGGCCCATCCCTCACTGCTGTTCCAAGGAGGCGGAAGAATGTCGTAGATGCTGTAGCTGTTTTTCTGGAAGACTGTGAAGGCGCATTAAAATATGTGGTCCGTGGGCGTGAGCTGGGCTGGGGCCTCACAGCTCCATGATGGGGGAAAGCACCATGGAGATGTAGTGGGGAGGGAGGCAGACAGACAGATAGAGGAGGCAGAGAGAGAGAGAGAGAGAGAGAGAGAGAGAGAGAGAGAGAGAGAGAGAGAGAGAGAGAGAGAGAGAGAGAAAGAGAGAGCGCTCTGAGGGTCTGGCCCCCGGCACGGCCTCTGGTTTTCAGTCCTGGACACAGATTTACGAGGGTTTATCCTAAGCGTCTACAGCATGAGGCCATGGATATACACCATGGTTATTTTGGGGAGTAGAAGGGAGCCGCTCATGGAAACTGCCTGCCTGGCCTCTCTGTCCTCTCCCTGTGCCCTGTTCCCTGCTTCTCTCTAAGGAACCAGCAGGATGCAGGCAGAGATGTTTCACAGCCTTTGGGTTCAAGAGGGAGCCCCTGGCTGTGTAGGCCAGACTGGTTGTTGGGCATGGCCTGGCCTGTGAAGAGATCCTGGGCAGAGTGGAATGGGGGCAGGATGGGGAAATCTGTGGGGGAGGCATCGATCTGAGAGAGCAGAAGGAGAAAATGTTAGNTGAGCACAATGGAGCTCCACCCCATCAGAGTCCCTACCCTCTACTGTGTGACCACAGGGAAGTGAGGCTGAGCATGTGGCTGGTGACCATTCTCTGTCCCTGATCCACCAGGAGCAGGAGAGGTTTGGAAGGCTATATCCCTCAGGTGCAGNGTGGCAGCCCTACCCTCCCAGGTGCTGGCCAGGACTCTCCATTACACCATATCCTGTCCTGCTATGCCCATCTTCGAATAGCTACAATATCCCCACACCTAGCAACCCGTTATTATGTCCCATCCCCCACTACACCCAAAGCCAATGTCCTCCCATCTCTGAGCTGGGTTCTGGGGTCTTCAGTTCTGGGGTCTTCTGGGTTCTGAGCTCTGGCTACAGTGATTTTTCTCTAAAAACGGACGCAAATCCCCCCAGTCATGAAGTGTGGGGCTGGCTGCACTGCTGGCTGCACTGAGGCAGCCACACTTGTTCTCTCTCTGGAGGTATTCAGGCCACAATCTCCTTGACAGAAGCCACATGACCACATGTAGAAACTGTGGACAGAGGAAGCAGAGCCATCCTGAGCCCAGCTGAAGATGGAGCAGGGCCTTGATCCAGCCTCACCTGATGCCTGGGCTTGCCCAACTTGGGTTGTTCNTTTAATTAAGGTCTTGCTGTGTAGCCCAGGCTGGCCTGAACTCCCTGTTTCAGCCTCTTGAGACTTCATTACCTCACCGAGTATTACTCTGTGACTGACAGGTACTCTGTCACTAGTCTGTGACTGACAGGTAATGTAGGAGGGTCAGGCAATAGCCTCAGCTATGGNAGCCTCGGTGACCATGTCCCCTTTCTCAGCCTACTTCCTCATATATATGATGCTGCCAGTTCCCACACCACTAGCCGAAGGGAGGCAGGCAACATGGCTGCCCCTCTGCATTGNTGGCTCTTCCAGAAGCCTGTGCCCTCTGACTTGCCCTTATTGTTGTGTTCAGACACCTATTTCTGGGTTTGCAAGTTTCTGNACTTCTGAAATCTTGTGCTATGGCCCCACAGCAGCAGAGCCTCTTAAAGGAGGGCTAACCCAGGGCAATGGCTGGGTGCAGATGCAACTTTTCTACTGCACTGAAACCACGGTGAGAACTTGGCCCACTGCCCTTTATAGTGGGAGGCAGAGTCTCCCAGGGCACCACAGCAGACAGGTGCGAGTGACATCTTCCCAGATGTCCCAAGCTCNGCACATATCCACAAACACGTACCCATCNTTGTGCACCTGGATTTTTTTAAACCAGATTTATTGATATACAATTTGCATATCATAAATCCACCCATTCAAAGCTCACAACTTGTTGGCTGGCNGTCTCATTGGTTTCATAACTGTTGCCAGCATCAGTCTTAGAACCTCAAAATGAAAACTAGATTTTAGCTATCTGCCCTCACCCTTATCTCCACATGTAGGCTGTCATCTGCCTGCCTCCTGTTTCTATAA
>LZPO01066319.1:101670-121256 GCA_001675575.1 Neotoma lepida | reverse complement strand
TCCATGCCTGGGCTTCCCTAGCTAGAGCCCCTCATGCCTCCAGCCACTTTACATACTCAGTTCCCAGCGAACGTGATTGGGCTACAGAATGGAACAAGACCCAAGAACAACCAATCAGAGCCCTTCCCCAAGAACGCCCTACAAATACCAGGTGAACGCTATTGTCCCTCAGTGGGGTTGTGGATATGTATTCTGAGAGGACCTGGTCGGAGGTGGCAGAGCAGCAGGAGAAGAAACTGAGGCCAGGGTCCTAGAGAGGCATCCGCAGCACGCGGACATAACTGGGCCAAGCCTCTTTGGTGAGCCACTGGAGTCAGTTTGACTTGGCTCCTGTCATCACCGGTTGAACCCACTAGACCACGTCCATCAGGATCCGTGCTTTGGCTAATCAGAAGGGGCCCGGCCCCTTCTGAAGGGAGATAGAAGGGAGTTCTGCTTTCTGCTCCTTCTGTGAACTGCCACCATGCCTGGGGATGACTACACTCTCAGAGATGTCACAACCGTCTTGGACATTCTAAATTCTCCTGCAGGGAACTGGCCACCGAGGGGCACAGGGGCCTATCTCAGGCCACACTGACCTGGCAGTGGATCTGACTGACTCCACCCTCCTCCCTTCCTTCCNTGTGGTCCCAGGCTAGAATGTCCAAGAACCCCAGGCACATGCCCCAGAAAGGCCTCCTGGGATGCATGTGTTCGAGCAGCCGAAAAGCAACTCCTAACCAGGGCTCCTAGACCTCTTCTTGTAGAATTACCTCCCTCTGCAAGAACAACTGCCCTCCAAAGGCCACAGCCACAGGCAGCTGGCCCCATCCTGCCCTGGGTCCTCACAGCATCTAATCTACCCCCATGCTTCTCATCTTGCATTCTTCCCTTAACCCTGTCCCCAAGTTAGAGCTCTTAGAGGAAGGCAGGCCCCAGAATAGACAGGCAGTAGGCATCCTGCATGACTGCCCCACCCTCTCTTCTTAATGGCACNTCTTTAAGAGGGAAGCCTCATCACATACAGTTGTTTGTTCTTTGGTTTTTTTGAGACAAGTTCTTGCAGCGAAACTCAGGGCAGCCTCCTGTATGTTGCCATGACAGGTTTGCCCCCTATACCTGACTCGTTTTCTATGAATGCAGGAAGGAGCTTTGCATGGGGTAAAAGCCTGGTGAGCAGCCACNGGTTGGTCTGAGTAGGAAGCTGGTGTAGTGCTGGCCTGTTCTCTCTGCCAGCCCTCTGTTTCATCTCTAGACGATTACAGTGTCTTGGGTGGTGTAAACGCTGTGTGAACAGCTGGTTTACTGTAATTTTATTTCTATGACTTTTTATCATTATATTGTTAATTTTTTTATTACTCCTAAGTATTTTCTGTGGGGTTGAATCTGTGGGTTCAGCGTCTATGGGTCCCAAAGGCCACCCACCAGCCTTTATCACTGTCCCTTTGTAGTATCCCAGAAACTTCTACTGGGATACCCCTTCTGACACCTACCTCACTCAGTCTTCTCTGTCAGCTTCAAAGGCAGAAATGTCTTTGCCTTTAAAGGGAAGGCCCAGTGACAGACTTCAGCTCGGGATGGAGCACAGATGGTGAGATTCAGCCACTCAAGAGGGGGCTGTCTCCTGTCAGGGTACAGAGAGACAGCAACCCTGGCTCAAGCACCAAAGACTCCTTGAGGAAGGGGGGCTCCCTGACCCCTGGGCTGGCTCAGGCTGCTTTGGCAGACAGGTAGAGAAGCATGGAAGCAGGAGAGAAAGCAGACGTGAGAGCNATGAGCGCACCTGCCCCCAGCAGCTCCCCAGCAAGGTACCTGTCAGGCAGAACTCGGTGGCTTTCCGTTTGGATAGTGNGTCTTTCTGGAGTCAGGTCAGGCTCAGAGTAGGTTGTAGTGTGGGGAGCCCTGAATCATGGGCAGTCTCTCCCTCACTGCACCCTCATGAGCTGTGCTACACAGGCNGAAGGAAGCNTGTTCCTGGCTCTCCGTGCTTACAGTGCTGCGACACGAAGGGGCCAACTTGCTCTGTGCGTGTGGGAAAGGAATAGCTGCCACCCCCTGGACCAGTGGAGCTGGGAACTCTGATGCCCANAGNGGATGACATTGAATTAAAGCTTCATAGGCCAGCCTATGAAAATCTTCCAACCATCAAGTTAAGCTTTAGAAGCCGGCTAGTCCTGGATTCAAACCCCACTNATGGCATCCAGGACTGTGTAACCTCGGGCTCTTTAGGCCTGAACTTCCACTTCCATCTCTCCAGTGAGCAAGGNAACATCAGGACTTGGGTGTGCCCTAGGCCATTGGTCTCTATGGTCCTTAGTCCATAAAAATGCATTGAGACTATATTTTATGAATCATGGGAATAGAAGCAAACACACCAGTATATATAATGTTAATTTTCTCTTATGATTTCCTAAGACATGAGAAAATTTAATGGGTCCTCACAGGCTGGGGTGGGCCTTGGCACTGTACCATGTACCTTGAGGGCTCCTCAGCCTGGGTCTCTTGATGCTTCTAACACAATAATGAAAGCTCACATTGCAGGCTGACCTGGGAATCTTCTGCTAGCCACTTTGGGGGGAACCTATTGGGACCAGCACTTCCCCAGCAGGGTGTTCTTGGGGGCTGGAGTTTTGAGGAGTGTGGACGAGCCTAAGGCAGTTCAGTTGGAGCCNGCTGGCTTTTGTTCAGTGCAGTCTTAGAAGTGATGTGGTTTGAGATGCTGAGAATGGGCTGTCAGGGTTGAACTCAGGAGTTGGGTCCCTCACATGCTGAGGGACCTGGGCCAAGCCTGTGCAATACCAAGTGTCCCTGAGTACTCTTGGTTTATGGAGGCAGCATTAATATATATTCAGGGAAACTGATCAGAAGGGCCAGTGAACATCTTCTAACTGTATCCCCTGGTGTCCAGGGTCTGGCACANCCATCAGTGGGTCACTGGCCCATGCTNGCATCCTCTGAGTCCCGGCCTGTAGGAAACCCTTAATGCCTGCCTTTTCTCTTGGAACNAGGTCCCACTCACCTCCTCCAAGGACCCCCTCCTTGGTTGCTTCATGCCTGTGTCGTCCTCNGAAACCCAGACACTTGCCATCTATATANCCATTTAGCCCAATAAATGTTTGCCATGCATCTACCCTCAGCCAGGCCCTGAGTGAGGCTCAAGGGGTAGAAGGTGATTGGTCATAGGTTGATCTGGAAGCAGTTCCTGTCTACTCCTGAGGAGGAGGACAAGAGTCCACAGACACAGAGCTGGTGGTGCAGGGCTGGAGAGCATGCCTTTGAACTGCCCCCGGGCAATTCCTCAATATCCACTTGCCTGGAGAAGGGACAGCAGAGGAATGGCTTGGCTGAGACTCAGGAGAAAATGGCNTGGATCCTCATGAAAGTCACGTAGACCATTATTTTAGTCCCCAGACAAGCGGAGCTCGAGCCTGCCTCAGCCCCTTTGCTCCTGCTCTTCCCCCANCCAAGAACTCAGTTCTTGTTGTCTGTGGAAACTTCTCAGCCCAGCTTGCATCCCCCCTCCAGGGGGTCTTCCCTGACTCCCTTCCTCCCAGACATCTGTCCCATTTCACTCTTTACTTCTTAGTACTCAGGCTCTCTGGAATTGGGTTCATTTATTATTAGGTCTCTAGCCCGTGTTCCGTTTGAACATCAGGTACAGGAGACAACGGCTGGGGGACAGGGAGAGTTGGGTCTTGACTGATCATCTGTAGGCTTTATTTTCGTGTCATTGTCCAGACATCATACACAGAAAGGCGAGAAAGTGGGCGGAGAAAGTGGGTGGACGGAGAAAGTGGGTGGGCGGAGAAAGTGGGAGGAAGTGAGAAAGTGGGCGGAGAAGGCGAGAAAGCGAGAGAAGAGGAGAAGGCGAGAGAAGGGGAGAAGGGGAGAGAAGGAGAGAAAGTGGGCGGGAGAGAAAGTGGGCGGGTGAGAAGGCGAGCGGGTGAGAAGGCGGGAACTTACTTGTGTTGGGGAGACAATATGACTGGNACAGCAGGACATGTATACAGTCCNTGTACCTCCATGCTGTTCCATGTAAGGACTCAGCATTCGCAGTGCTTCCCGGAACCAGTTCCTGAGAGGCTTCTACTCTTTGGGTGAGGAAAGAGGACGGATGCAGGAAGAGAGGAGGGCAAGGAGGAAGGCAGAGGAATGGAGGGATGTATGTTCAAGCAGGGCAACTGAGAAGTGAGGGTCGGGGTTGGGGAAATAGACCTGGCACAGGTGACCACAGAGACATCTCTGAGGAAGCCATCATTTCCCTGGGACAGGGAAGGGGACAGATCAGTCCCAGGGAAGCCATGTCCTGGCCCTGCCAGGCTCACAGGGGTGCACCCAGCTAGCAACCATGGGCAAGGGGCCTGCAGGCTGGGCCTATGGAAGCCACCTCTTTGGCCCATACAGGGACAAAGAGCAGGATGGGAAGTGAGGAGGGGGAGGAGGCCTCTTTACCATGAGCTCACAGGGGACACATCCCCATAGCTTAGCAGAAACGAGCTCAGAGTAGCCCTGAAGGCCCTCCNTCCAGGTACCTCACCTTAAGATGAGGTCATGAGAGTGCGCTGCCCAGTGACNAGAGACCCTGTATCAAGCAAGGGGTGTATCAAGGACTGCCNCCTGAGAGTGTCCTCTGACCTCCACGTGACTTCCACATGAGTGCTGCGATATGTGCATGTAAGCACCACACAAACATGTGTGCGCCATCACTCCNGAGTGGTCTGCAGTCTAACACAATGGGGTGCTTAAGATGAGGAGAGTATAGTGCTGTGTGCCCAGGGTTCCAGCACTCTGGAGGCTGAAACAGGAGATTGTGAGTTCTGGGTCACCCTGGGCTAGTTAGNGAGACCCTTTTCCTTGGCCTGTTGGCCTTCGGAAGTGCNAGACTAAATGACAAAGCTGATGTGTAACTCACTCTGGTGGGATCAGCCCTCTGGATCTGCAGGTTCCAAACACAGATGGAAACTTTGTCCTACAATTGTGTCTGAAGGGCATGACAGACCCGTGCCCTCTTCTCTGCAAGCTGGACATGTGTACACACCATGCACAGCTACTCACACCGCCTTTGCCACATGTCATATCATCCAGAGCTGACTTGTGACTCGGAGTGTGACGTGCAAATCTTTGACCTTTGATTTCAATGTCAGTGGGGGCTAGAGCCAGTCTGCCATGGATGCCAAGGGACAAGAAAAATCTGTCACAGTAACCTCAGCCATTAGCATCTCTGAAAACGCTAGAAGAAGCTGCCTTCTCCACCTGGGTTAGGTCTTTGCCAGCAGTCTGGTTTTCTAGACAATATTCCTGAATGTTCCCTACAGAGCTGTGAGACAGAAGGCCTCAGAGTAAGCATGGACCAGGACCAGACTCAGCCCNCATTGACACCTGGCCAACACGNAGACTTTNAAGTGTGACACCCCACACAGCCCTCCTCAGTGCTATTTCCACAATCATTATGGCTGTGAACCACCCAGGTGTCCCAGACTGACAAAAAGGACAAGATCACAGCTCTGCCTCTCACTAGCTGTGTGACTCTGGAAAAGTCACCTCACCTCTCTGAGCTTTGGTGTCCTCATTTATACCATGGTGGGGCCGACAACCCTCACTTTGAAGAGCTGGTTCACAAACTGAAGGAGGAAAGGTCTGACCCTGCCAGGTCGCAGGCTGGAGTGTAAAACAAACTAAGAGGCTGCTGTGCCAGGCTGCTCCTGGCTCCCGTGCTGTGTGGCAAATGACAAGCTGCACTTGAAGGCCCCTGGCACACGGCAGGTGCCCAGCAGTCCTTGAGCCTGAACAAACAAGCGTTTGCCTGTCTGACACCGTGGACCAGAGTTTTGCATGTCCCTGTGTGTTTATGTGCCACCCTTCTGGGCACAGCTCCTATCTGTCCCCCACTTGAGTTTTGGAATGGGTCCAGCTTACTTAAGGGGCCATGTGGATTCTCCCGGGTCCTCCCTTACAGTGACAGCACATTCCAGACTGGTAGCCCCTGAAGAAACTCAAGGGGAGTCCAGCTTGCTCTGCTGTGCATGAAGCAGGTATGGCCACTTTGCTTATTTGTGATCTCAAGGGATGCTTGTCTGTGGGTTTTGTCTCAACCCCCAAGTCACTGCTGCCTGAAGGGATGGGGGAGGAGCCCACTGCCATTTTATCTCCCTATGTCCTTGTATTGAGCTAGGAAGGGAGCTTAGTCCCCCGCTGGTACTCGGAGATGAAAAGTTCCCTAGTTTGGTATGTGTGGATATGGAGGCCCATGAGAGCTGCTCAGGTATAAGAAGCAGGCTCAGCACAGAGAGAGCAGCTGGGTCTGGCTAAGGACTGTGCTGTTCTCTCCTCACTCCTGGCTAGTCACCCCCACCATAAGGAAGCCATTACCTCAACAGATCAGCCTCTCATCCAAGTTACCGTCTCAAGCCTGGGATCCTGAATCCCTGTCCTGAACACCTATCCTGGGAAGGGTAGGAAACTGATGGGGAGATGCTCCTGACTCCTGGGAACTGAGCAGCAACAGGCTTCAGTCAGGATGCTGGACAGTTTGGGTGTGGACTGTACACATAGGGGGACTGGTCCCCTATGGCAGTATTGAGAGGACTATCAAGATCTGGAGCTTCATGGGGGGCATGTGCCCTCTGAGGTGTGTAGTGCTGCCTTTGTGAGGTGATCTGAGTCCTGCAAGAGTGAGCTGTGACCCAGTATGCCTGACACTAGAATTGTCCTGATTCCTGTCTGGTTATGTTATCTTTCCCTCTTGTCATGACATCACTAACAATGAGACGTCACCGAAGGCCAAATCGATAGGGTTGCGGGATCCTGGATTTTCATCCTAAACTATAAGTTTAAAAGGCTCTTTTTTCACTGTAAGTCACCTAGTCTCTGTGATTTTGTTATAGCATAACAAATGAGCTAATTCAGGAGGAGTCTAGGTACTGGCCTCTTCTCCATCCTCCATGACCAGCAACTTGACCTGAGCCACCATTAGTTATTGCCTGGGCCACTGGTCTCCCTGTGATGCCCCTGACCTCAAGTCTGTTATCTACCTAGCACCACAGGGACCTTCTGGAAGCAGCAGCCAGAGCCTGAGCCTCCCTGGCTCCAAAGCCTGCAGTGGCCCTGCAGAAGCAGAGTGAAGGCTGAGGCTCTGGAATAGCCTAGAAGTGCCCCCCACCACCACTACCTCAGCTGCCCATCCCTCCCTCCCCCATAACCAGAGTTGTTCAGGTGAGAATCTAGGTCCCTGGAAGCCCTAACAAGCTAGGCGTGGCCACCCACAGGCCAACGAAACACGGTGAGAAGCCAAGGTCTAGTCAGTGTGGCCACACTGTGAAGAACAAATGAGGAGCTCCAGGGACCCCCAAGTTCATCATTTGGGTCCCGATATGAGGCTTTGCTTAAAAGGAGGGCAAGAGGCACGTATAGCTAAGCAGCCCTGGTCAAGGTGAGGTCTCATCCGTCACTGACCCGTCATTGTCTCAGATCCGGTTTCTCCTGCCTGCCACGTGGTCTAACAAGGTATAAGAACAGCACGGAGTGTCTTTCTGGAAGGCAGTCACCCCTCCGGCTGGCACCAGGCTTCAGCCTTTTCCTTCTCCCAGCCCGAGGCTCCTGGGAAATTCCAATGTTTTGGAGGCCACAGTTTCGGTATTCTGATAGCTAAGGGAAGGGCGCAAACATCTGTAGATTACCGTCTTCCTGCCAGAGTGGCTACACCCTGCTCCCACAGGGCCTGGCCTCTTCTTGACTGCCGTCTCCACTAAGCTCTAGCTTGCCTCAAGGTCTTTGCCACAGCTGCTCCTGGTGCGGACCTGTCAAGAGACCTCAGTGGCCCATCTGTTTATCCAGCAACTTCGGCCCTGGTTTTGGGCTGGTCCCCCTGCCTGGCTCCTCTCTGCCTTTCTCAGCACTCATCAGCTGACACCCAAGAACCCACACATTCTCTTCATGATGCCACCTGTGCCTGACATCCTGCCCCACAGATGGCAGCTACACAAGTCAGGGATCTTGGTCCTGTGCACACATACATTCCCAGACCCTGATGGCTCCTGGATCCCCTGAAGTTACTCAGTATTTACTGAAGTAATAATTAAAATCACAAGAGGTTGGATAGAAAACAGGACTTACTGGCTGGCCCTAGGCAAGATTTGAGTGGAGACCTCAAGGGGAATTGGACTCAATTCCTCTGTAGTTGGACATTCTGGTTCCTCTCAGGCTGGGAATAGAAGGAACCCAGGGCTAGGAACTGGGCCAACTTGCCTGGCTTCCAGAGGCTCTCCCCTTACCAACAGTACCCAGGGGCCTCCNGGGAGATGCTGCTTTTCNAGGATGTCCTGTCATGACAGGTGGTTCCTTTCTGTTTTCTGTGAAGTCACGCATGAGCCACCATTTACTTGCTGGTGACTTTGGCCCTGGATGTGTGGAACTAGGCTCCCAACATCCTCTGCTCCTGCTTGACTTTGAACTCATCTCCTTTCCTTCCAGCTCCTTGGACCAACCATGACCTGAGGCCGTCCCTCTCCCACTGTGCCCATAGCGCCTCTGGCATCCTCAACTCCCCCTACATGCGACATGCCCAGTCCACTGGCCCTCAAAGCTGATGTTGTCAGCTCATGGTGGACCAGCAGGGGGAGCCCAGACCTTTCTCTCTTTTGGTGGCAGAAGAGGGCAGAGGTGGAGAACACCCTGCGGGGCACACAGTAGGCATGCAGTAGATGTCTGATACCTGCCATCCCCTGTCCCCTACCCATATCTTCTGGCCTTCCTGATCTTCTCATTTGGGCAACCTCATCTCTGCCCTAGGACCTTGGTGTCAGCTGACTGATTGGCCTGCCTCTTCCTTGTCATCTCCTTCCTGTCACCATGGACTCAGCTTGTCACCTAGAAGAAGACACTTGCCCTGAACTCCCAGTCCAGGGTCACAGTGTCTCCGTGGCATTACCCTGTGCAGTTTCCTTCCTGGTATTTATTGTCTCTGAAGTGGCATTGTTTACGTCAATGGTCCCTTTCCTTTCCTGAGTGTTTGGTTCTGAGAGGCAGGGACCCTGCCTCCACCATCCTGTCCTCACTCTGGGAGCTGTGCCCAGCACACAGAGGATGTTCAGTGTCGGTGGAGCTCTGATGTCCATGCTGGGAGGGCATGTGATGGAGTCTGGAGGAGGCCGCCTTGCCAGTCAGCCATTTCTTCAAGTCTCACTCTTTCTTAAAGCATCACATGTCACACGATGTCACCCACCATGTCCATGAGCACTTTCAGTCTTGAGGACAGGTGTTTGCTCTCAAGAAAGTGATTAGAATCAATACTTTGGGAAGGTGTACTTCATTTCTCTTGTTGCGTCCTGTTGGAAAATTCCATATCTGGCCCAGGTGCTAGTGGCCGGGACCCTGGCTCGGAGCAGGTGAGGCTGGAGGACCATGGACTTTCTGTTACTGCCATGGACCATAGCTTGCACTCTATTTAGGAAGACAATCTGGCAATATCCAACAATAGGGGGAAACATTCAGACTCTAAAACTGTGCTGGCCTGTCAAATATGCATGTCCCCAGTCCTTCCTCCCTGTGACCACACCCTTTACNATGGGACTTGCTGTGCTATGAAGACACCCTGTCTGCTGGTTCTGGCTGCTTTGGGGGACTCTTTGGCCCGTAGAATGGAGCAGCAATGAGAACGTGAAGTTCTGAGCNTAGACTTCAAGACCTGTCTGACTCTCCTCTCCTTGAGTCCCAGCTCTACACCAGAACAAACTAAGCCCATTTGATGGAGGAAGGGAGACCATGCAAAACAGTAATGAGCTGTGACCAGCCAGCTCTAGCTGATGCGAGGCCAACCTCAACTCCATGATTGACCAAACTGTCAGCAGTTGAGCTGGACAGTATCAGTAGAGCAGCCCAATATCAGTTGCCTAGTAACCAATAACAGGTTGATACTTTAGGCCTCTAAGACCCAGGTTGCTAGGCAGCATCACTGTTGCAACAGATGACTGATACAAAAGCTTGGTGGGTCTACTCCTTGGAACTCNCCTTGAGAAGCGCGAGTCAGATGAGATGACAAAGTCAAGCATGCTCACTGGACCACACGACTGGCNAAACATGACAAACCACCCTAATACCCAGCAGCAGGGAAGCTGATTCACTAGGGATGGCTTGTCCTCACAGTGAGACTCTAAGCCTTGAAAGGGACGAGGCTCAGTCACACGGGGTGACCTAGAAAGCCCTTCGGAGAAGCTGGNTCCTGAAAAGGCACACTGAAGAATGACTGAGAGTCACGCCAGTGTGTGAGACACNTTTTCCATTGACACCTGTCTGAAATGTTCTGATGAAAGACCTGTGAGGAGCCCACTGTGTGGACACAGGCTTCCAGAATCTTCTACAAGATGTTTCTGTGTTCCTATTAAGGCTCTGAGCCCTGTCTGCAGGGGTGTCCACNATCTTCTCTAGGGAAGGTTGAGTACCGCATTCAGGACCCCTGCATCTTGAGTTCAAAATCATATAAAAGGCACCAACCTATTAAAAAGTGTTCAGAATTTTTAATCACCAAAGAAGCACAAATTGAACCCACAGTGAGATACTATACACAGCTCAGCAACCCTGCATGTGCTAACCACCACACTCAACATTGCCAAGGAGAAAGAAAATCAGTGTGCCTTTTCTGGTTTACACAACTAAATACGTGCTTACCACGAACCCCAGTGACTCTATTCCCTGCTACCAACCAGATAGAAGGGAAAACGTGTTTACCTAAACAACCTAAAATGTTGACAAATGTGTGGATAAATGAGTGGGCTCACAGCCATACAAATGGAATACAACTCAACCCTGAAAAAGAGTGGGCCTCAGATTCGTCAACAACACAGANGACTCTCAATAGGTCTCGTGACAGTTGTCTGGCACAGAAGTCTGTCCCACCTACCCANCCCATTCAGTCACTCAAGTTCCGAGAAGGGAGGCAGTGTGTGGGGAGGCTGCTAGCTGGAGGGCAGGTGGGCGCCAGCAGATCCAGGCAGGAACCAACTTTACTGGAAGTGTTTTGCATCTTGATTGTGGTGTGGTTTTATGGGTTGTGGGTTTATGGGTGTTTTATCCAAACTGTGAATTTTATTGTATGCAGATTCCATCTCAGTCAAGCCAACCTCAGGCAGAAAATCCTTCCAGCCAGGCCCCTGGGTCCCGCTCTGCCACCTCTGTCTCCTTATCAGATGAGAACCAGCCCAGCTTCTCCCTTCTCAGGCTCCCAGCCAGGCTCCCGGGACAGTGAGTAATTAGGGCACAGGAGTCTTGGATATGGAGCCAAAACCAACAGCTGGATCAGACCAGATGCCAAGCTGTCTCCAGCTAGGCGCTGTGCTCAGCCNCCCGCTCCCACTACCCCAGAGCCTCGACAGAGAAACTGTCCAGCCAGGGCCAGCAGCTCAGGGCTGTATCCCCATGGTCTCCAGTCTCAGCTGCCGAAGTCCCTCTGTCACATGAGNAGCAGGGTGCCTCTGTCCATGCCTCAGGACATCACTATCCCTACATTTCAGGCCTAGAGGAAGAGACAGGGGTCTGGAGCATGGTCTTTCTCCATCTGCCCCAACCCTAGGTCTCCAAGCTCCTCTCTAATCTCTTTCCTTAGGGAGGGCAAGTAACTAGGAGCCCCTGTTCTATTCCTACACAACCGTCGGTCCTGGAGGCCCCATGGAGGCAGAAACATTGTGGGGATTTCCTTCCAAGGAGGAGAAGGTGGCACACCCTGTCTCCTGGGCTGTGGGGTCTGGAAATGAGCCCGTAGCGTGTGGAGCTGTGGTTTAGAAGAGGAGAGCTTTCTNTTGAAGGGTGAGGGCTCCTGAGTGTGCTCAGCCTCCAGAGCTCGCTTACATGTGGGCTACTCAGCCACTCACCAGCAANTCAGAGCTGCCTCAGAGTTTTACACACTCTGGGCTGAATCAGCTCTCCGGGAGGCCTGTGGGACCTGCAGTATAGCTGCCATGACCAGAGGTAGTAGACCTGTGGTCAGTGACCAGATGCAGAAAGCTGGGACTATGTGTCCTTGAGCAGTTTGGTCAACCTCTCTGGTCTCTGGAAATGTACACCCTAATAGGACTCAGGATGATGGCGTTGATTGGTAGGATCTGCATGCCTTTTTACTCCTCCAAGGCTTGGTCAAGGGCTTTCTTCTCTGGACAGCCTTCAATCCCACCCCCAGGCCACAGGATCACACCTTCCAAGCTGTGTTATGTGTGGACAGGTGTCACTCTGAAATGACATTCGCTGACTCCCTTAAACATCAGGCAGTGCCTCCCAACACTCCAGAAGATCCTGGTCCTTGGGCAAAGTCACCAGCCAGCCCTTCCAGCTTCCATGTCCCTTTCACAGAGCAGATCCCCTGCCGGGAGGAAGAGGAGCCCCCAGAATAGGACTCACAGGCCTTGGAGGTCCTGGTGTCTGATCCTGTGATTTCAGTGTATCAGCTTAACCCTGCCTCAGCAGAGCTGAGGACGCTGAGGAATCAGACCAAATCTGACCCTGCACACCGACCCTGACCCCGATGCCCTTGTCACCAGCCATGCTGACAGGTATAGAGAAGCACTGGCTTGTTGGGGAAGGTTCTCCTCAGGCAGCCCATGGGCCTAAAGATGGAGGCAGCCAGTTGACTTAAGCTGACTTCCTTTGGCCCAACCAAACCTTGAGTACAGGGCTCCTACTATCTTCCCAGTCAGAGAAGGGCAAGAGGGAGAAGGGAAAATCAGCCTAAGCATGTGAGGGAGGGGCAGGCTCTCTGCTGTGTGTGCTCCTTGGAGAGCAGTCATGTGTCCCTGAGGAACAGGCCACATAGATTATACAGAAGGCTCCAGGTAGAGTTGACTTAGAGGTGAGACCCTGCAAGGGCCAGCCTCCCTGCACTAAACTGTGTCTCCAGCTTGTCAAGTGAACGACCAGCATTTGAACTGTCCCCTAAGGCTGCAAACACCATCTACCCCTCCATAGACATGGAAATGGAGGTGCAGGCCAAGAGCTCACCCAAAGCATTCCAGCCATGACAAGGCAAGGTTCTCAAATAGGCCCCTAGTTTTGTGTGATCTCCAAGCCTTGATGACACCTCTAAAGCCCCTTGGTCCCTTCTGAGGACAGGAGCCATTGCCACGGCTGGAAAATAGGACCATGTCTCCCAGTGCTCAGAGCCAATGCTGTANTAGAGGTTACATGGAGGGCTGAAGTCAGCCTGGGCCAGGACCCCCTCAGCTATCTATAGACTCAAGTTCAGCCCTGATGGGAAAGAGATACCCATACCATCTCTCAGCTGCATCCCTGAACCCTTCAGCCCCTATACCTCCCAGAGATGCCATTCCATTGGTGCAGTACCACCCCCCTCCCCAGGTCTGTAACTCTGTGTCCTATCTGTCTTCCATACTTGATGACATGAGCCAGGGCAGTTTGGGTGGCCAATGGCAGAGGCTCAACTCAAGGTGGCCCCACCCAGGTGGATATTTACTACCTTCCGAGCTATCAAGCCCAGGAGAGAGCTGGCCTGGGGCTCAACCCTCTCATCTGAACTGGGATCCACCCATCCCCGTGTACCCCCACTGTGTCTGATTCTAGACCCTCTGTACTGGCTCCAACATGAAGGCCTTGGGATGATATGTCCAGTGGCACCCCAAACCCAAACCCAGTGAGCAGCTNGATGGCTTCCCAGGTGATACCCAGCTCTAATGCCTGTTTGAGAGGCTCCTGTTAAAGTATGTGCACCAACTCACTCAGTGCCAGCTCCAGCAGATCCTGGGTAGAGCTGACCTACAAGTGAGGCCTGAGGGGGCGGGCAGCCTCTTTGCACTAAACCATGTCTCCAGCTTATTAAATGAATGACTGGCATTTGAACTGCACCACTCCAAGGCTGCAAACANCGTCTACCTCTCCATAGACATGGAAACAGAAGTGCAGACTGAGAGCTTGCCCAAGGCATCCTAGCCATGACAAGCCATGGTCCTCAAGTAGGATCCCCGTTCTGTGTGATCCCCAAGCCCTGATGACATCATGTCTGCCCCCACTCCCTCGNTGCACCCTGGACTGATGGGGTGCCTGTACTCCTCAACAGCATGCTACCTGAGTGCATGGGCTTAATTAAACCCTTCTAGCCTCAGAGGCATCTCCTTGCCTCCCCAGGCTATGTGGCTCTAAACGGAACCACAGAGATAGGCTCACCAGCCAAGCAGGAGCTGCCTGGCCCTGCCACGTGCTCCTGAAGACATGCCCACATTACTGCAGCCAGTGTGTGGCATCTTCTTTGTCTTCCTGGAAAGGAAGAGCATCTCACCGATGCCCTCAAGCATGATCAACACTTTAGGACACTGAGGCTGAAGGAGAGAAAGCCCCTCAGAGGAGCCACACTTTTCTTTCAGTGCGAGGCAGAAGTGGAACATGGCTTCCTTATTCCTTCCCTGCCGCCAGGAGCCAGCCCCACACAGAACTGCAACAGGACAATCACAATGACAGCCTATAAAAATCAAATGGGCTATCTTCCAGGAGGCAGGAGAGAGGGGAAAACAAAGACATCCACTTGCAAAAAGTCAGCCCGGGGTCTGGGATTAGCCGCTTTGAGTCCTTACAAGGAAATTCACATTCACAGGGATTCAGGGCAGGGACACAGCGGTGGGGTGGGGTGGGGTGGGGGTGTGGAGGAGGTCTTGGCTGCTGAAACCAAGAAAACAGATACTTCATACAGGGAACCAAGCCAGCCAGAGAAGCCAGTGAGGGAAGGTAAGGGGAGCCATCACCAGGCCTGAGCCTGCCTTTGGGAGAAGCCTGAAGTTCACAGGGAAGACCACACATTCCCTTCCGAAGCTCACCAGCATCATCAGCAGGGAGACCTGGGCCAGGTCCCCTAGGTTCTGTCCCTGTGGAGACACCCAGTGTCACCCAAGCAGGAATTGGGATCCCTGAAGAATCTCCCTAGCCAGGGACTGTGGGCAATTGCCTTCCTCTGTGAGTCTCATGTTGCTATTGTCAAAGTGGTGCTAGCTCACACCTGTCCCCAGAGCAAGGGGTAAAGTGAGATAACAACATAATCTCTGGGCAGGCACATAGTTCACTCTGCACACATAGTTCTCACTGACAGCTGAGAGACAACGGTCTTGCCCAAAGTCACACAGCTGGTCAGCAGCTTAGAACTCGGATCTGTCTTAAGCCATGCAGGCCTCTCTCTGCCCACCTCACCCAATTCACAGCAGGTTCTCACTGCATGCCAGGCACTTGCCCTGACCACTCAGGCTGGCAGCATTGGATTTAACCCTGCACAGGTCCAGTGAGTGGCTAACTGACTGTGTCCTGGTATGCCATGGAAGATGAGAATTCAAATATGCTAGTGACGAGTGAAACACAAGCAGATACATTTGTTAATGATCTGCCATCAGCCAGAGCACATTAGCTGAACAGACAGACAACAGCAGGGCTTCCCTGGCCACAAAGGAAACAAAAGGCCCTTTAGTTTGCTGGGCAGCACGCTGCTCTTAGGAGGACACAGGCAGCAGCTTGGACATCTGTCCCAGACAAGATCAGATATATAGAGTTCTCATTGCATCCTGGCCTCTGTGCCCTCGTGCCAGTCACATCCACGCTCTGCTGGCTTGCTGCTCAGATGGGAGGGTGTCAGAGGGCCTGTTGGCAAGGCCTGGAAAGGGAAGGAAGGACCAGAACACAAAAGACAAGAGTTTGGATACATTCCTCCCCACCATGCAGTACCCTCATCTCCTGTGGGTGAGGACGGTGCATTAAGGGATGGGAGGAAAGAGAGATGGAGCCGACCTAGGCCCAGATCTTGAGGGTCACTGCTGATGTACTATTTAGTGAGCAGGCTCTGATGATATCTAAGGCAGCGGATCTGACCTTGAGTAAATTTGTGGCCATTGACTTCTGTCTCCCACCTGTTGGCTCCTGATCAATGCAGACCAGGCTCTCTTTGGAAGAATAGCCAGGAAGAGGAAGACTAGCCAGGAAGAGGAAGACTAGCCAGGAAGAGGAAGACTAGCCAGGAAGAGGAAGACTAGCCAGGAAGAGGAAGAACAGCCAGGAAGAGGCCACGCCTTCCAAGGACGCTGGGGTGGAAAGATGTCTAACAGGCCGGTNTCCAGATTAGCCCTTGAAAGTTCCCAGTGCCCTGAAGCCCTGGGTTCAAATCCTGCTCAGCTCCATACTCATGGTGTCCATGTCTCACTTTCTCCTTGCTACCATCTGTAGAGACAATCGGGCCTCTAAGGCTTGGAGATACTAGACATCAGAGCCTGCAGTAGGGAGGTTCCCTGATGTACTAGAAAGATTTGAAGTGATGCCCCCACACCTGCTAGCAGCAGCTCCAACACCATCACTCCCCCGTGAGCCACCCCATTCCAGCTTGCAGGGTAGTCCTCCTAGAGGGTCGTTCACAATCAGCTTCCACTTGACAACATACAAAATTCAGACTTGGCTTTGCCCCCCCTCCAACTCACTCCTGCCCTCCCCATCCCCACCCCTAGCTCCAGTTACTCTTACAGAGTTTTGGGAACATCCCTAACATCTCCTGCCCTTCTGCCCTATCTTCAAACTGTGTCCAGATTCCAGCTGCTTCTCACCACTGTTTCACCGCTATCACAGGCCCAGGTCCCTTTGTCCACCCTGGGGATGGATTAAATGAGACCCCCTGTGGACTGTGCTCTGTCCAGCTAGAAGGATCAGTATAGTATAGATACACTATTCCTGCAGTAACAAATTTCCCCTATTGGTTGCTTAAAACAACACATATTAATTCTCTTACAGGCCTGGAGGCCAGGCACACCAATTCAGCTTTGCTGAGCTAACATAAAGGTGGATGGAGGGCTGGGCCTTTCCAGAACTGAGGAGAGGCCCCAGCTCTCACCTTCTCCAGCTTCAGGAAGCCCTGCACTGAACTTCTCGATTCTGATGTCACTTCTCCGTGTTGTTCCTGGAATGATACCTGTGATTCCAGCTGTGGACACACCTGGGTATCTGGAACACTCTCTCCCTCTCCATTCCTCATCTGTGAACTTCTTTTCCCTATAACAAGGCTCCATTTTCACAGTGTATGGAGATCAGAGGTGGATACGTGTGTGTGTGTGTGTGTGTGTGTGTGTGTCTATTTTTAGTCTACTGCAGGGTCCATTTGAAAGGTCAGTTGGAACATGTCTTTCTTCTGCTGGCCTCACTCTCTGCTGCCCATCTAGAGGAAAATCCATATCTTTATGTGAGGACCCATGGCTCCTTCAATCCGAGCACCACACCTCTCCCCTCTGGGTCCTGCCTGCCTCCTTGCTGTGCCTCCTGAGTCTTTGCAGGTCCTGGTCCTGCCTCAGAGTCTTTGCTGTTGCCTCTCTCCAGAACACTCAGCCTAGCTCAGTCCCTGGCACCTCTCCAGCCCATGCTCAGGTGACATCACCATAGAAAACTCTATAAGATCCCCACCCCCATCCCCACTTCCCACCCTACTCCCTCTCTCCTTACTCTGCTTCTGTGCTGTTTCAGCCCTCACCCACCTGTGCTATACTTACTCATGCACTCCTTTGTCATCTGCNATTCCCCACCCTACTCCCTCTCTCCTTACTCTGCTTCTGTGCTGTTTCAGCCCTCACCCACCTGTGCTATACTTACTCATGCACTCCTTTGTCATCTGCTTTCCTGCCGGGACTCAGTTGCCAAGAGCAGGAATCTCGATCATTGGTCTAGCCCTAGTGCTGAGGATGAGTGCTGGGCACAGCAGGGCCAGTGGACACTGGAGAGGCTGTGAGCCACCCAGCCAAGCCCCAGCTTACTCTGAAATGACTGAACCTACTGCTGCAAACTGTGTGGGTCCCTTAACCGCCCTGCCACCTTGGCTGCAGCTGTCCTAAGCCCACTGTGAAAACATACCCCATGCTGAGGCCAGTGCTCTGCCCTCCGGTGGCTCCAGGCTGGGTGGAGCCTCTGTCACTGTGATGACATGTACTCAGCTTCTCCACTGGGCAATGAGGCATGGTGGCTGCTGAGGGTCCACCTGTTGGCATGTGTTGACACTTTCAACTACGCATAGTGCTGGGGGCAGGTGCCTCCCTGGTCATCCTCACTTCATAGCTGGACCTCCTGTGGCTATGCCCTTCCAACATCTGCCCTCACAGCCTAGATTCTGTCTTGACCAGCAGTATATCCTTGTTCTCAAGCGGAGATGACAACCCTCTTATTTCCCAAATCCTGGCCTTCTAGCCCCTACACTGAACACTTCCTAATCTGTCATTCCTGCTACATCAGCTGCTTTCTGTGGCAGGTATTGTTGCCCTACTACATATGCTCTACACATAAGGAAGCTGACATAGAGAGAGGTGAAGTNGGGGCTAGAGGGATGGTTCCATGGGAAAGAGCATTTGGACCTCAGGACACAGGTAAAAAGCCAGATGTGGTTGTGCCTTTGTCTATGACCCAGTCCTACAGTGTGGAGACAGGAGAATTGCTGGGGCTCAATGGCCTCTAGTCTATCTACGTGTTCGGAGAGAGACCCTATCTCATAGGAATATGATGGAGTGTGATAGAGCAGGACCCCAGCATCTTGCTCTGGCCCCCAAATATGTACGGGTGCAACCCCACCCAACCCCATGCACAAGCATAAGGACACACAGCTCAGATGAGGTGAACTTGGTAAAGAAGCCCAGGTCTTCTCCGAAGACTCCAGAGCTTGCACCCTTAACCACCCTGCTCGGACACGAGAACCAGATAGTAGGCTGCAGGTAACCCATGAGTCGTGTGCTTACTGCTTACCGACAACAGTGTGCTTGTGCACACTTACACCCGGGGAGGAACACTCACTCCTATATGCAAGTGAGCCATGATGTTGGTGCATGACTCTAGTGAGTGTCTGTTCGTGACTGAGTGTTTGTCCTTCACATGCCCCAACGTGGCTGTGTCTGGAGACACATGGAAGAACTGAGAGTTCAGAGAGGCCATCAGAGTGAGGTCTCCATCCATACACAGGGAGCCACCAGAGTCCACTCTCCCGCTAGCACAGAGAAAAGACTGTGGGGATGTGATGAGACGGTGGGGCTCTCCGAGTTAGAACCAACCATATGGAGCTCCTCTGGTAGGTTCTAGCCTGCACTGGAAGCTCCCAGCCTGACGGGTGTCACCTGTGTCCACCCCAATACAAACTTGACACATTTGTGTTATGGAGCACATGTCCACCTTGATGGGCACTACTTTTAAAAAGAGGATTCCCAATACCCCACGCCCCACACCTTAACACTGCTCATTTATCTTCTTAGCCCTGGGTGGGGGCTGGGTTTGGAGCTCTACTCTGCACTGGGCTCAAACCTCAGCATGGCTAGGTAGAGAGGTAGAAGCAAGAAGCCCCTCTCACAGGTCCTGCCAGAAGCTCCTGGTGTGGAAGACAGCTCACCGGCCCGCTGGGCCTTCCTACCTGGCAGCTGCAGACAGCTCCCAGACTTCAGCTCCNTCCTCAAAGACAGAGTCTCACAACCCCATCTTGGTCTTTGGGAACAGGTTCTCTGGGGACAGTCTCTCTGCATGCTTGTTCTGGTTGGATCCAGCTCCAGCAGCACCCCAGAGGTCTGGAGCAGTAAGCTGCAGTAAAGGCTGGGAGAAGCCAACAGCCTTGAATACCCACCCAGTATGCAGCC
>LZPO01066319.1:77043-91049 GCA_001675575.1 Neotoma lepida | reverse complement strand
CCCTGGGCTGCCAGGGTCTGTTGAGTCCTCTGCACTGATTACCGAAGTGCCTGTCACATAAAGTGACAGACAAGCTCTTGTTGGGGACCATGGGGCTGCAGCCCAGCTATTCACCTTTACTCACCACCCCTTTATACCTCAGTGAGAGCTAGGAGTCCAAGAGCCCAGCTGTCAGAGATTGAAAATCATTTTCCAAATGGCTGGGGAACTTGCTACCATGTACAGCATTCACTGTGTCNTGATACTTCATCACATTCATCCCTTATTCCTGAATTAATAAAGACACTAATGCATCTTTGAGGGTGGCGAGGGTAGACACTGCCACCTCAGTGACATCCATATGGTGCTACTCAGAAGCTCCTAGATGCTGATGGAATCAGTAACCTCCCCAGGCCTTCACTGACCTGAATTGCAAGTGAGTGCCAAGCATGGAACACACCGGATCCTTGCTCATCTCTGGCCCTACCTCTCACAGGCTGTCTGAGCTAGAGAACTCATTTCTCCATTCTCTGCCTCAGTTTTTAGTTTGTAAAAAACAGTGTGTGCAGATTGTTTGGCCACAGGACTAAGTGAGGAATGTGTGAGTGTGCAGACAGGGCGGGTGCAGGGCTCTGTGATGGCCTTGTGTGTGGAGGGTCCAGCCTCGGCACATAACCTAGCTCCCTTCAGCAGATATATAAGCCCCCACACCTGGCCCGCAGCTGTCTGCAGGAGTGATGGAGCCACACTCACGGTAAAGGGCTTGGGAAATGGCACTCCTCCCCCTTGGGTCACTGGCCAGTTCGTGTTGCTAAGTGTTGACCCACTGACCACTCTCTGCCTGGTAAAAGTGGCAGCTGTGGCCATGTTGTAGTTTAATCCACAACTTCATGTGAGTAGACAATTGGCCCCCAGTGGGTAGCACTGTTTGGGGAGGTTGTGAAGCTGTGGNATGCAGGGTCCAGCTGACAGAGGTAGGTCGCTAGGGCTGGATATTTGACGTTTATATCAACTGCTAGTTCCGGTCCCAAGGCCTCACTTGCTGGCACTCCACAATGTGAGGGGGACCCTCCCCACTCTCCTATCATGGACTCCATCAGACCTCCCCCTCATGATGGCTGACACACCTCTGAAACCACAGGCTTCTTGGAAGTGTTTGTGTCCGGTGTTCTGTCACAGCAGTGAGAAATGTAAATTACTTCGGTCCAGAGCACCCCAGTGTCGTCCTGATGATAGTGAAGTGTGTCATGTGGGATTCCTCTCTGATTCAGGCTTCCCAGCGTTTCTAAGACCTCAGCCTGAGCAACTTTCCACTATCTTCTCCTGGAAGATCCCTGACCCAAGAGGGTAAATAGGTGTGTGTCCCCTCTCAGCCCTGCCACACTGATCCTGGTAAGGACACAAACTAGTGAGGACCCATGACTCCTCACCCCACACTCCCATGTAGCCTCCTGACTCTCCAACCATTAATTTGATTTCTGCTTGGGGGTTGACAAATAAAAATAGCAGATACCGAGGAGACTTTTCTGCACGCTAGGCTTCATCACTGCCCATCTTCTTCCTGTCTCAGCATCTAGGGAGGAAGATGGTATCAGCAGCACCATTCTGCACATGGCAAATGGAGACCACCGCAAAGCTAAGTCATGTGATCACACAGCTAGAAATGGGTAGAATCAAGATTTGAACTAAAGTTGCCCAATGAAAGGCTCCCCTTTCCAGTGAATGCAGTCTATTGCCTGGTAACACATTAAACATGCAGTTGGATGATAGATGCAATCTAATTTCAGAGCCACAACTCCCACACCATCCTGAAATATGTATATAAACACTAACTCTTTTCACTCTGGGAATTCGCTGGTGAGGCACCACTGCAAAAATGATGCGCTCATTTTTAAGCCTAGAAAACATGTTTTTCCTAAACCTAAAGTATTTCTATCGAGTTTTTTATCAAGCCTAAAATTCCCACCATTTGTCTCCACAATGCACTAGGGCACTATGTCCCCAGAAGTCTCCAGTGAGAGGGGAAGCAAGTCACTCAATGCAACATATAAAGGTATCATTTTCAATTGTCCAAAACATTCTCCCAGGAATGTCATTTAGTAACAGACCTTACCTCTACATCCTCTATGGGCAGGTTCAGGGATCAATCTCAACCAACCACACTACACCAAGGCCTTAGTCACCAATTTCCCCACCAAACGACATGGGACCCAGTACAGGCCAAAGTTCATCTCTGGAACATTCTGATATAAGCTGCATTGGCCTATGGCAGGGTAGGGTAAGGTTAGGTGGTACATTCAAACTGAAGATGAGAAGAAAAGGGTGGAGTTGGGGAGATGACAGCTGCCGCCCAGGGAGCAACAAGATGCCAGCAGACCGGTGATATATAGATTAATAAAAATGGGTTGAGTTAAGTTATAAGAGTTAGTTAACAAAAAGCCTGAACCATAGGTCATACAGTTTGTAAGTAATATAAGCCTCTGTGTGTTTACTTGGGACCGAGAGGCTCTGGGACGTGGGTGGGAGAGATTCGTCCCAGCTGGGGGGCCGGGCACAACTGGAGAAACTTCCAGCTACATCTTGCCCCTTGGGCCATGAAGATGGAAGAATGTGAACCCACAGGGCCTAGGACCAGAGAGAAAGGGAAAGAAATAAGTAGATAGCTGAGGGTGGTGGTGCACGCCTACAAAATCCCAGTGCTTTGGAGCTGGAGGCAGGAGGATCATGAGTTCAAGACCAACGAGGGCTATGTAGTAAAACCCTTTCTTGAAATTAAAAAAGAAAGAAAAAAATAAAAAAGAAGAGAAGGAAGATGGGCAGTGGTGGTGTACACGGGTCAATCCCAGCACTCGGAAGGCAGATCTCTGAGTTTGAGGCTAGCCTGGTCTACAGAGGGAGTTCCAGGACCGCCAGAGATACACAAAGAAACCCTTCACAAAATAACCAGAGAGGGAGAGAGAAAGAGGAGGAAAGGACAGGAAAGGAAAGAAGTGTCTCAGTAACTTTTCATTGCTGGGTAAAACACCATGACCAAGGCAACTTATAAAAGAAAGCATTTACCTTGAGGCAAAAGTATGGCAGCAGGAGTAGCTGAAAGCTCACATCTTGATCTGTAAGTTGAAGACAGAAAGAGAATGCACTGGGAATGACATGAGTCTTTGGAACCTCATGCCCAGTGAAACATTGCTGGTCAAATCTGATTAAAACAAGTACCAAATGCAGTTTTTAAATGGTTTTATTATATCTCGTGTGTGTGTGTGTGTGTGTGTGTGTGCATGTGTGGAGGGTAACTTGCATGAATCAGTTCTCTCCTTCCACCATATGGGTCCCACATATCAAGCTTAGGTCATCANGTTTGGCAGCAACAGCCTTTACCCACTGAGCCATCTAAGCACCCCCAGTACAAGTGTGCTTTAAAACAAATGNTCTGCAGNGGGACTGAAGCTCACCATTTCCTCTCTCTGAGCTTCAGCTGCAACAAGAAAAATGGGCGTTGCTGGGGCAGGGATGGCACATGCCTTTAATACCAGCACTCAGGAGGCAGAAAAAGGCAGATCTCTGTGAGTTCAAGGCCAGCTTGGTCTACAGAGTGAGTTTGAGGACAGCCAGGGCTATAAAGAGAAACTCTGTCTCGAAAAACAAAACAAAAAACAAAAAAAAAAAGAAAGAAAGAAAAATGGGCACCGCATGACACTCTCTCAGCCTGTAAAGCCACTAACGCCATCATAGATGCCCTACTTCATGGGCTGTTCTAACATCAATTACATCCCCAAAGACCCCCACCTCCAACTACCACCCACATGTGAGTTTAAGGATGAAGGCTTCCAGTACATGAGCTAGCGGGTGGGAGGGCGGAGTGGGGAGTAGTAACCATTTCATGTGATTGTTAGGAGGAATCNTGGACCTGAAACAAACAAAAAACCCACGTACTCTCAGCTTCACCGTATTCTGGCCACAGGAACCACTACAATAGCCCTCCCATTGTCTGTAGTTTGTTTTACACAGTCCAGTTCCCCACAGCCAACCATGATCCCAAAATATCAAATGGGAAATTCAGAAATAGACAATTATGTTTTAAACTGCAAGGTTTTTTGAGTCATGTGACAAAATGTCCTGGCCTCTCACCTGGAAATGGAGTCATTTCTTGTCTGGCATATCCGAACTGTATATGCTTCTCTTCTGTTGGCCACTCTTGTGGCAGCAGCGGCTCCATATTGACAAGTTGCTTGATNCTAGGAGATAGCAGAGCCCACGTCTAACACAACCTTAAAGCAACCTGCACTCTTTCACACAGGCAGCAGGAAGTGTCTGGTCTGCTAATGTGTGACTGAAGATGTCGTCTCGTTATGCTAACAGCTGTTTGAGTTACAGAAACCTCAGGAGATCTGGACAGTATCTACCCAAGACAGCTGACCCTCGTGATGCCTGTGGTCTTCTATTGAAAAATAACTTCTTGATTTCCTCTATACCCTTTTTTTCCTTCTTTTTAAACTTCCCCTTAGGGGCTCCTGGCTGGCCCCAGGAAATAGAAGTACTGTGAGCCTCAGCCCTCCCTCCACCTTCTCTGAAGCTGATTTTGGAGTGAAGCCGTCTTCCTTACTTCAGCACTCTGTCTAGTGACTTTGCTGACCTGTTCTGTGGTGGTTGGGTAAACTGAAGTCCATAAACAATCCTGGTTACCACAACCATGATGATAGCTAGGATTGGTTGTCAACTTGACAGGATCTTAAATAACCTGGGGGGTGGGCTTCTGGGCATCCCCGTGGGGGCTTATCTTGATTAGGTTGATTGAAGTGTGAAGACCCTTAACTGTGGGTGGCACCATTCCCTAGGCAGGAAGTCCTGGGCTGGAGAAAACGGAGAAAGCAAACTGAGTACAAGCACTCAGTGCATCTATTCCTGACTGTGGGTGTCATGTGACCAGCTACCTCAAGCTCCTGCTGCCTTGACTCGTCCATCATGATGGGCTGTACCTCTGACTGTGAGCCAGGCTAAACCCTTTCTCCTTTAAGCTGNTTTTGGGGGGCATTTTATCACAGCACCAAGAAAAGGAAACTTTGCACTGAGAACCCTCTCTGGGGTTCTCCGGATTGCAGTAGCCTAGGTCTGTTATGTGGGAGAGTAGAAAGAAAAAGGACTCCCCTCCAGGCTCACTACTCAGAGAAGCCAGTGACCCCTTCAAACCTCTGTTTACACTAAGGTTTATAGATGCATAAACCTTATGGGGTTTATAAAACTTTGTGGGTCTCTAAAAAATGAGTTATGGACACTTATGAAGATTGTAGTAGCGTACCACACACAGCTCAGAGATCTTTTCAGCAGCCAATTTGTTGAATCTTCACAGCGACCCTATGAAGTAAGTTATGATGATTCCTGTTGTAGATAGGGAAACAGAGGCATGGAGCAATTAAAATAAGTTACTCAAGGGCCCCTAGCTTTGTATCAGAATGGGTTNGGGGCCCAGCAACCTGGCTCCAGAGTCTGAGGTCTTGGAATTGTTTTGCCTTTGTAAAGGTATAGATAACGACTCTGANACCCTAAATTGGGAGTGACCGCATCCTGACAGCTGTATGGGATGGCCTCTTTAGTGCTAAGGCCTGCACTTGGTCCAAGGTCCTATACATACCATACAGTAGAAAGTACTTTGCACGAAATAATTGCGTCCCTCATACTGTGCTGGCTAGTTTTGTGTCAACTAGACATAAGCTCAAGTCATCTGGAAGGAGGGAACCTCAGTTGAGAAAACACCTCCATAAAANTGGACTAGCGGTGAGCCCGTAGGGCATTTTCTTAGTTAGTGATTGATGGGGAAGGGCCCAGCCCATTGTGGGTGGTGCTACACCTGGGCTGGTNGTCCCAGGTTCTAAGAAAAGCAGGCTGAGCAAGCTATGGAGAGCAAGCCAGTAAGCAGCACCCTCCATGGCCTCTGCATCAGCTCCTGCCTCCAGGTTCCCGCCCTGTTTGAGTTCCTGCCCTGACTTCCTTTCCATGGACTGTGGCTCAGGATATGTGATCCAGATAAACCCTTTCCTCCCCAAGTTGCTTTGGTCATGGTGTTTCGTCACAGCAATAGTCACCCTAACTAAGACACACACNACCATACAAAACCAACCCAACCATTGAGAGTTGCAGACTGAGTTCTAATTGCAAACCTGGAATTGAAAATACTTTAAAACAGGCCTGGAGAGATGATGCAGAGGTTAAGAGAACTGGCTGCTCTTCCAGAGGTCTTGAGTTCAATTCCCAGCAACCACAGGGTGGCTCNCAACCACCTATAGTGGGATCTGATGCCCTCTTCTGGCACAAAGTTGTACCTGCAGATAGAGCACTCATACATAAAACAAATAAATAAATCTTTAAAAAAAATACTTCAAAACATGAAGCNCAAAGGGAAACCCCACACTTTAAAGCTCTGTTTCATGCACATAACTAATTTTAAATTATAGAACATTATCTCCAGGGTTATGTGTACACAGTGTATATGAAACAAAACAAATTTCATGTTTGGACTTGGGTCCACCCCCCAATATGTGCCATCATGCATATGAAAATATTCCATGTTTAAAAAACATTATGAAATTTGAAACACTTCTGGTCCCAAGCATTTTGGGTGAGGNTGCTCGCCTGTCCTCCTGTTTTATCGGTGGAATGAGCAAAGCTGCGTTCACTGTCTTCCTTGTCCTGCAATGGACCATGCATCTCATCTTCTCATTGCAGGGCTGCCCAGGCTCATCACTTGCCTCTAACACCCAGCACTGGAGGTTTGCCATGGTGAATGGTATACTCCTTGATTTCTGTCTACCAGTGTCTTAGCCGCCTTCCTGGGCTTGAAGAGATGGCTGCTGTGACTTGTGATGAGCCCCAACTGTCTACTTGAAGCCAACTGACATGTCTCCTCAGAACCCATAGCCTGTCAAATGACCATATCTGAGACACAGCTGGAGAAGGGACAGAGAGAAACAGAAGTCCTTCCTAGAGTTGTGGCATTGGGGACCTTAAGTGTTGGGCAGCAGTGAGGTAGGGTTGAGAGTCCAGTTTTCCAGGCTGATGGCAGCCAGGGTAACAGCAGTGTCTCAATAGGGCCATGCCCTGAGGATGTCCTGGCTGGGCTCTTGGCTACCAGCATCCTTCAGTCCACTGTCAACCCAGTACCCTTGCAGTACTCTCTTTTCTGTTAAGAAAGTCAAGAATTAGCCATGTTGTTTACAACTTACATTCCTAGTGGAGACCATGGGTAGATATGGCAGGGAAAAGGCTCAGGGAGCCGGTAGGGGGAGAAAGAAGGGAAGAGGGGAGGATGGGAGTTCTGGAAAGGCAGCAACTATATTTGTTCTTGCCCGTAGGAATCGAAAGGCCAAACAACACATCCCAAGCAGCTCCACCCTTGCCATGATGTGCATCAGGAACTTGTTGGTAGATGGATGATCTGAGAGGAAGTACCTACTCATAGACTCATCAACCAGCAACAGATGTGGCTGAAACAGACGTGGGTGAGAGGGCCGGGCCTGAGCTGAAACCATGGGAAAATCCCACTCTATCTGTGCTGACCTAACTACAGAAACAGCCTAAAGGCCCCCTGTACCTCACGTGTTCTCGGGGGATTCCTTGTGCTAGACCCTTGAGGAAATCAACTTTAATGCCTCAGCCCAGGACTCCATGTTAGACATGTACCAGCCAGCAGGGTTAGGGCCAGGGAGGGTGGTATGGCAGGAAGTAGGGCCAGCACAGCACCAAGGATGGCCCAGGAAGGTCCCCAGGACTGGCATGTTGGGGCCGCAGTGCAGTGTAAAGGCTGGAAGAGGTGAGGAAACCCTGGTTCTTTCCTAGCTCTGCCTTCATTGCCCTGTCTCATGGGACCTTTCCTGCCCTTTCAAAGTGTGGTCAATGAAGTCTTGGACTGTGGGTGGTTGTTCAGGCTTCTTGCCCTGGTCTCTGCAATTCCTTTCCTTTCCCTGCCCCACTTATGTGGGCAGACCCTTGACCCATTTATATACAGAACCTTCCCAAAGTCCTCGGGTAGTTTTGCAAGAAAAACACTGAAGAGAGAAGACTGAGCAGGTCCTTCCAGTGGGAAGATAATCATTGAGTTGGGATTCAGGGTTGTTGTTGGTGATGTCAGGGTATAAACCCCTCAGCATGCCTAAATAAAGTTGTGTGGTTTCTGCTGGCTTGGGATACTTTCATGAATGGAGTCACTATGTATATCTTTTGTTACTTCCGTGAATGGAGTCATACTATGTATATCTTTTGTTANTTCCATGAATGGAGTCATACTATGTATATCTTTTGTGTCTTGTTCCATTTCTATTCATTCAGCATTGTGTGACATCAGCCAAAGGGCTGTGAACAGTTACAGTAATTCATCTCCATTACCATACAGTAATTCATGCCCATAACGGCCTTGGTGTGGGTGGTTGCAGACCTCNGTGTTGCAGTGATGAGATCATACGCTCATACAGCCCTCNTCTGTACCTCACAGAAGCTGAATGGGCAACACCAGTTTCCTCCTGGTCAGCACTTTTTCAGTATTTCTTTCTTCNGATCAAAAAAATTTCAACCACTCTGTATTCTTGTTTCAGCAGTAACCCTCATAAACAGCATATGGCTAAGATTTGTATTTACTCCCAACCTGACAGTTTTAACCTTTCAAATATAATTATTTTACCAGTTTACATTTAATATAATTTAATATAATGATTGATAGTTTTTTTCCTCTAGCTAGACTGTTTCTTTTTCTCTTATACATTGACTTTCTTCGTTTTTACTTTCATTTTGAGACAGAGTCTTACCATGTAGTACTGCCCGGCCTACCCTAAAATTCACTAAGACCAAGCTGGCTTCAAATTTACAGCAATCCTCCTGCCTCTTCCTCCCAAGAACTGGCATTACAGACAAGCTGGGTATGCTGACTTTTTAAATTATTACTTCCCTCTTCTAATTGAAAGCCCTATGTAAAAAGCAAAAATCAGCTCACGGATGCCCAGGCTGGACTAGAACTCCTAGGCTCAAGTTATCTCCTGCCTCACTTTCCTAGGCAGCTAGGAGATAGGCACATGATGCTGTTGTTTGGTTTTGCTCTTTTGTGGGGCCCTCCACCCAGCTACCAAATAAATCACACACGGAGGCTTAGTCTTAATTATGAATGCCCAGCCTTAGCTTGGCTTATTTCTTGCCAGCTTTACTTAACTTAAATTTTGCCATCTACCTTTTGCCTCTGGGCTTTTCCTGTTCTCTTACTTCTGTAAATCTTACTCTTACTTCATGNCTTGCAGTGTACCTGGATGGCTGACCCCTGGAGTCCTCCTTCTCTGGCTACTTCCTTCCTCCCAGATTTTTCCTATTTATTCTCTCTACCAGCCAGCCCCACCTATCCTTTCTCCTGCCTTGCTATTGGCCATTCAGCTCTTTATTATATCATCAGGTGTTTTAGACAGGCACAGTAACACAGCTTCACAGAGTTAAACAAATACAACATAAACAAAAGTAACACACCTTAAAATAATATTCTACAACAACATGCCACCATTTCCAGCCCATCAGGGACCTTTTTGATGAGTACCCAACAGCCTTCTTATCAGCNTTTATTTGACTGTTTCTTTCATTGTCCTCTCAAGCAATAGAAAGACTGTGGACAATTTTAACACCATGTGTCCCTCTTTTGCCTTTGATAATTGCTCTATATTTCAACCACAGCTGTTTTTTTAGGGCTCTATAATATTGTTTAATATTTATCACTTTCTTAGCCATTTTTTCTTTCATTTCTCTTTTAATTTGCTAGTACTGAGGCTGAGGCTTGACTGACTTGCATGAGAGGTTTTAACATACAGCCATAAACGCAGGCAATTTAGTTCATTCTTATGACAGCAAGAAGAAACTACACCCAGAAGCTGTTACCCCCGTGAACCCGTCAGTTCCCTCACAATACTAAAAACACACTTCCTGGTTTTGTAGCTTTTTGTCTTCTAGATGGATTTGTGTCAACACAGACCTTTGTGATTGGTCTTTTTCACTTAACGTAATAATCTCNGGGTTCATCCATGTTGTAGATTGCATCCCTACTTCTTCTTTCAAAAGTGTAAACTTCATCTTCAGAGCAGCTTTGGCTTCACAGCGTATGGAGCAGTGGAAGAGCAGGTTCCCACGTGCTCCCACTTCTACCCTGGTCAGCATCCCACACCACTGTGGCAGATATGCTACAATCAATGCGCTACATTAACAAAGTGTTAGCAAGTAATGTAGATAATCTACACTAAGCTGTAGCCTGGGTGTAGCCCTTCTAGAGGTTGACAGCTGTGCAGTGATGTCTATGNAGGGCTGTGGTATCATATGGAATCATCTCAAGCTAACCTGTGCTCTATTTACCATCCCTCCCCTACAGGTCCGTGGATATCACTCATCTTTTCACTGTCTCTGTAGCTTTGACTTTTCCAGAATGTCACATAGTTGGAGCCATGCATGGGGAATCCTTGGTGTCTTTCCGATCTTGATTGCTGTGATGGCTAATCTTAGCTGTCAACTTGACACACCTGGGAAAAGCAGACTTCAACTGAGGAATTGTCTCCATCAAACTGGCCTGTGGGAATGTCTATGGTCATTTCCTTGATTGTTAATTGATGTAGGAGGGTTCAGCCCNCTGTGAGGGGTACCANTCCTAGGCAGTGGGGCCTGGGCCATTTAAGAAAAGTAGCTGAACACAAACCTGTGAGCAAGCCAATAAGCAGTGTTCCGCCATGGTCTCTGCTTTGGGTTCCAGCCTTGGCTTTCCTCAGTGATGGACTGTGAGCTGTAAGATGAAACAAACCCTTTCTTCTCCAACTTGTTTTTGGCTGTGGTGTTTATCAACAGAAATGTGAACTAGGACAATGGGTCCTTGTCTAGTACCAACATTGAATGGTCTGGACGCTCAGTGGTTTACATGACCACCAACTTCCTGTAGGGCATCTTGGCAGCTTCCTACTTTCTGCAACTGTAAATAAAGCCGCTATAAATATTTCTGTCGAGTTTTGAAGGCACACAGAAGTTTTTAATTTGTGTGAATAAATATTAAGGAATGTGATTGGTAGTTGTATAGTAAGAATATGTTTCCTTCTGTAAGAAATTCTCAAATTGNATTTAAATAGAGCATTATGATTTTGCATTCCCACCAGCAATGGACAGAGTTCCTGCTGGTCTACATGCTGGCCAGCATTTGGTAGTGTCAGGTTTGGGATTTTGGCCACTTTAACTGATGTGGTGTGGCATCTTCTTGTTCTTTCAGTTTGTGTTTTCCTACGCTCACCTGCCATCTGTTTGTCTTCTTTGGTGAGCTATCTATTCAGGCCTTTTGAAACGTCTTAGTTTCATTTCCTAGTACTGTGACAAAAGCAATTGAGAGAAGAAAGGGTTTATTTTTCTTTATAGTTCCAGATGACAGTCCAGGGGCACTCAACCTGTGGGTCTTGACCTTTTTAAGGGTCAAATGACCCTTTCACAGGGGTTGCCTAAGACCACGGGAAAACACAGATATTTACATTATGATTCATAACAGTAGCAAAATTACAGTTATAAAGTAGCAATGAATATAGTTGGGGGTCCCCACAACATGAGGAACTGTATTAAAGGGTCGCAGCATTAGGAAGGTTGAGAAGCACTGTTACAGTCCATCACAGCAGAGAAGTCATAGCTCATAATCAGGAACAGAAAGCTATGAATTAATTTATGTGTGCTTGTGCTCTGCCTAGGAAATGGTACCACCCACAGTTGGTAAATATTCTCACCTCATTTAAGAGTAAGATAATCCCTCCCAGATGTGCCCACGAGCCAACCTGATCTAGACAGTCCCTTAGAGTGACTCTCTATAAGTCATTCAAGACTGACAGTTAAAACTATAACAGCTTCACCTTTTATGAACTTGATACCCAAACAACGCACATTAAGTCATAACTGTGTTTTCTGTTTCACTGATTTCTACTCTGACTTGTATCTCCGACTTACTTTGGATTGTCTTTCCAAATGTTTTAGGGTGAGTGATTCAATTGTTGATTCTGGGTCTTTCTTCTTTACAGAACATGTGTTTGACACCATAAATTTCCCTCTAGAGACAATTTAGATGCATCCCATGAATTCTGATGATCATTCATTTTAATTAGTTTTTCTACTGGGATTTTATATTTCACCCTGTATTGTTTAGAAGTATGTTATTTAATCTCTGAGGGATTTTTGGGGGGAGAGGAGGCTTTATGGCTNTCTTTCTGTTACTGATTTTGGGGGTTTAATTCCATGTTATCTGAGAATGCACGGTGTGTGGTTTCTATCATTTTTAATTTTTAAAGTGAGTTTGATACTCCAGAATGAGGTCTGTTTTGGTGAATGTCCCATGTGAGTTTGAGAAGGTTGTATCTGCTGCTGCTGTTGGGTGAAATAGGCCATGGATGTCACCTATCACAGATTATTGATGGCTCTGTTGAGTTCAAATGCATTCTTACTGGTTTTCTGCCTCTTGTATCTGTCCAGGTCTGGTTGATGGGCATCTGATCTCTGACTACAGAGAGTGAATTCATCTGTTTTCAGCTGCAGCTTTATCGGTGTTGCCTTATTATTTTCAGAGTGTTGTTAGGTGCTGTAGTGGTTTGAATGAAAATGGTCCCCCATAGGCTCATAGGAGGTAGCACTATTAGGAAGTGTGGGCTTGTGGGAGGAAATGTGTCATTGGAGANAGGCTTTGAGGTTTCAAATGCTCAAGCCAGGCCTAGTGTCACTGTCACTTCCTGTTGCATTCAGATCCAAATGTAGAACTCTCAGCTCCCTCTCCAACACCATGTCTGCCTGCATACTACCATGCTGGCTACCATGACAATAATGGACTAAACCTCTGAAACTGTAAGTGAGCCCCAATTAAATATTTTCCTTTATAAGAGTTGCCATGGTCATGGTGTCTCTTCACAGCAATAGAAACCCTAAGAGATACATTTACTAAAAATTTAGGATTCTATCATCTGCTTGGAGTACTGACCCCTTTTCATTATATAGCTCTCCTGATACTTTTTTCCCTAGAGTTAACCCAGCTCCATTCATTTTCTTATTACCATGGCGTGTCTTTTTCTATCTTGTTCATTTTTATCTATATGTTCCTTTCTGTATAAAGTGGTTTTCTGCCCGGCGGTGGTGGNGCACGCCTTTAATCTCAGCACTGGGAGGCAGAGGCAGAGGCAGGCGGATCTCTGTGAGTTCAAGGCCAGCCTGGGCTACCGAGTGAGTTCCAGGAAAGGCGCCAAAGCTACACAGAAAAACCCTNTCTCAAAAAACAAAAAACAAATAAAGTGGTTTTCTTACAGACCAGCACTACTTCTTTTCATCTGCTGTTACAATCTGTCTTTTAACTGGTTGTTGTAGACCATGAATATATAGGGTTTTCTCTGCCATGTTTGCTCCTCTTTTCTATTTGTTGTCCTGTTCTTTGTCCTTACTTTAATCCTCCATCCTTCTTCTGACTGTGTGATTTATATATGTGTGTAGTCAGGCATGTAGAGACCAGATCACACCTTCTGGTGCAGTTCCTCCAGTGTCTTAGAAGCTGTCTGCCTTCCTTTCTGTCTGTCTGTCTNTCTTGTCTGTCTGTTTTGAGACAGAGTCTCTCACTGGCCTGGAACTCCCTGAGTAAGCTAGGCTGACTGGACAGAGAGGGATCCACCTTCTGCCCCCACTGCACCCCCACCAAAGTGCACCATCATACTCAACTTTTGTCAAGTGGATTCTGGGAGTGACTCAAATTCAGCTCCCTGTGCTACAGAGCCACCTCCTCAGCCCCTTTATTTTATTGTTTTATTGAATAATTATTTTCACACAATATATTCTGATCACAGTCTTCCCTCCCTCATCTCCTCCCAGATCCTCCCCACCTCCCCATCCTTCAACTCTGCTTCTTCCTTCTCTACAAACAGGCAAATAAAAAAGACAAACAAATGAGGATAAAAAAGAATGAACACACTAACAAACAAAAAGAGGGAAGAAAAGAAACAAAGAGCATGAGAAATGAATACACAAGCACA
>LZPO01066319.1:24173-34386 GCA_001675575.1 Neotoma lepida | reverse complement strand
TGCCACTCCTTGTCACTTCCTGTCTCCTCTCTGTACAGACCTCCAGACCCCTATGGTTAACTAGTGGCTAGCCCCGCCCTCTGGTCTCCAGGCAAGCTTTATTTTTTAGAACTCAAACAAAATATCACACAACAGCATTTATCCTGACATTCTCCTTTTGCACTTGTAATTTGTAGACTTGGCTTTGTCAATGGTGTCACCGAGATCTCGAAGTTCTCTTTGTGTTTTCTTATTAATCTGCCTTTGCCACTGTCTTCATGTTCCAACTTGTCTGTTCTTCCACTTGATCCATTCTACTCTCATGGTTCAGTGGGCTGAATTTCTTCCCTTACTGGACTTTTCATTTCCAACATTTCAGATTGATTTTTTTTCAGTGTTTCTAGTTCTCTGTTGAACCCTATTTGATGGCCCGTGTTGACATCTTTACTCCATTCAGTTGTTCACTGTGTTCTTTTCTAGTTTATTCAGGAGTTTGTCTGTGTCATCTTTGATTTTATTTCACATTTATTATCACCATTCTTTTGACATTTTTGTGTGGGATTTCATCTAGTTTACGCTTGTTGGAGGCCATTACAGTGAGATTGGTAATTTTTGGAGCAGTCATGTTGCCTTGGTTCTTTGTAGCTCTTGGGACTTGTGAATATGGGTTAGGATGTTGGCTGAATTCTTGTTTAATCAGCCATAATCCCATCAGTGGAAGTATTTGCAATGTTTTAGTGGAACAGCTTGTAGTAGAGTTGAGGTGTCATTTCTCTCTGCTAGACTAGAGTATATCTCAGTAGACCCTCCACCCACATGCTTAGGCACCAGTGAAATACCCTATACCACTCCAAGAGTGGAATATTCTCTGCAGAANTCAGCACAACCGATGGACNGGCCCACTGTGAAGGAACAGTGCCAATTAGTGCAAAGCACCTTTCCCTGCAATGCTAGTACTTGTTATAGAGTAAAGGAACGTGGATAGTACTGTGTACACTGACATATTAGTTACTGGAGTATGATTATAGAAGAAGTAAGCAGAGAAAAACTATCAACAGAGAAAAACAGAAGAGGGAAAAGTAAAGAGAAGGGAGATAATAAGGACAAGGGGAGGAGCTGGGGCAGCACTGGGTAAAGGTAGAATGAACAGGGGAAAAGGTGAAGACATATGGCAGGTCACCAAACCATTCCCACACTCAGGAAACTGAGACAGGGAGACCCTCAACTCCAGCTCTTTTAGTNGGGGTTCTCTAGAGTAACAACTTNTAGAATGAAACTTTCATAGAGAGATACAGATGTAGATGTAAATGTTGATAGATANAGACATAGCTATAGCTATAGATATATAGATGGGACTTATTAGAATGACTTCCAGGCTGTGGTCCAAGAATCCAGTAGTCCTTCTGTGCATGAAGTTGGCTGTCTCAGCTGGTCTACAGTATACACCAGAATCCCGAAGAAGTAGGCTTTAATGCCAGTGAAGAAATGGACCTGCCTTTGAGAGCAAGCAGGCCAAGAGTAAGGCTTCCTCCTCTGTGTGTTTATACAGGATTCTAGCAGAAGGCTTGGCCCAGANTAGAGATGGATCTTCCCAGCTCAAAAGAGCTGGATCAAAGCTGTGTCTTTCCACTTCAAATGATTTAATTAAGCAAAAATCCCTCATAGCCCCATCATTTTTGGATTTTAGTTAATTCTAGATGTAGTCACTTTGACAGCCAAAGTAACTATCACAAGTTCACCCCTTGTCAACTTGACATGCAATCATATCTCCTTATGTCATGCTTAATTTCCAAATGAAAACAATAACCAGGTCATAATTACATAACTATCTCATGGTACACTTGCAAACATATTATGTATTTAACCAGGTCAAAATTACACCTGATGTGGCTTAGGTGGGCAAAAGACATCCACAGGGTGACCTGGTTCCTCANGGTTATGTTGAGCAAGTATACAGTAGAGAAATGGGGGAGAAAAAGAGGCAGAATGGTCCATATGCTGTGGTAAGAGGCAGATCTGAAGAGGCAAGGGCTGTGAGGAATGGGTTGATGTTGGTGGCCTGCTTGCCACCAGGGACCAAGGTGATGTCTGGGCCTGAACTGCTCCCTAGGGCCATGGTCCTACCATGGCTGGGGTCTGTGTTGACATCTATGACCCATGTTGCCACCAAAGGATGCCTGGTGACCACCTGTGACCATTTTGGTGCCTGAGGACCGTGCCACCACTGGGTCCATGTTGATCTGAGTGGCTTGTGCTGCCACTGGGGACATGATGGCATCCAGGCCCAAGTTGCTGCCAAGGGCCATATTGGGATCCATGGCCCTACAGCATCCAGGGTCTGCGCTGATGTCCATGGCTTCAGTAACCACCAAAGGTCATGCAGATGACTGTGGTCTGGTNAGACGCTTGAGTCCATGTTGGTGACCAGGGCCACACTGCTGCCAGGACCATACTAATCTGGATGGCCTGTGCTGCCACCTGGGGCCATGGTAACATCTGGCATGTGGCCATGTTTGAGTCTATAGCCCTACAGAAGCCAGGGTCTGGGTTGATATCCTTGGCTCCTGATACCACCGAAGGTTATGCAACTACTGGGAGTCTGGGCTGTCANCTGAGGCCAGATGGGGATCTGAGGGTCATGTTGCAGATGGGTCCATACAGATACGAATGGCCTGTGTTGCCACAAGGTGCCATCCAGGCCCAGGCTGCAGCTGAGGGCCATGTCTGGGTCCATGGCCCTATCACATCCAGGGTCTGGGTTGATGTCTGTGGCTCTTGATANCATTGAAGGACATTCAGATGCCAGGGTATGGGTCACCACCACCTGGGGCCATGTTGGTGCCTGAGGGCCAAACTGCCACTGGAGCCATGCCAATGTAAGTGGCCTGCACTGCCACCTAGGGCCATGATGATATCTGAGCCTAAGTGGCTGATAAGGACCATGTCTAGGTCCATGATCCTACCACAGCCATGATCCTACACAGTCTGTGTTGATGTCTGTGGCTTGTGGTGCCACTGAAGGTCAAACAGATGCCCCAGGGTCTAGGCCACAATCTGTGGCCATGTTGGTGTCTGAGGGCAATATTGTCACTGGGGCCATGCTGATCTAGGTGGCCTGCACTGCTACCCAGGGTCATAATGCTGTCCAGGCCTGGGCTGCTGCCTAGGGCCATGTCTAGGTCTGTAGCCCAGCAGCAGCCAGGGTCTGAGTTGATGTCTGTAGCTCCTGTTATCACCAAGGGCTGTAAAGATGCCAGGGTCTAGACAGCTACCTGAGGCCATGTTGGTGTCCAAGGGCCTTGCTGCTGCAGGGACCATACTGATCTAGGTGGCCTGTGTTACTAATGGGGCCCTAGTGACATATGGGATTAAGCTGCTGCTGAGTGTCATGTCTGGGTCTGTGGTCCTGCTGCAGCTGGGGTCTGTGATGATGTCCATGGCCCATGTTGCCACAGGGGTTCATAGGAACCATTGAGATCAAATCTGAGGGCTATGGTGAGCTGGTCCTGCCCCTTGCTGGTCACTACAGCAGGAGACCTGGCCCTACCATTCATGGCTGCCCCAGTCCTCCAGACTGTTGCCACCTAAATGGTGCTGTAACTATNTCTTCAATAGGCTATTCCACCTTTCTATCAGGCTAGCTGCTTCAGGATGGTGGTGAACATGGTAAGACCAGTGGATTCTAAGACTGTGGGCCCACTGATGCACTTCTCTGGCTGTGAAGTGAGTTCCTTGGTCAGAAGCAATGCTGTTTGGAGTACCATGTCAGTGGATCAGGCATTCTATAAGCCCTCAGGTGATGATTTTGACAAAGCATTANATGCAGGAAAGGCAAATCCATAACCAGAATAAGTATCTACTCCAGTAAAGACAAAACACTGTCCTTTCCACAGAGGAAGTGGTCCAATGTAGTCAACCTGCCATCAGGCCACTGGCTGATCACCCTGAGTCCTAAATAAGTTAGCAAGGAATGGACTTGCTAACGAGGGCAAGAGCANTCAGGCAAAGAGTAAGGCTACCTTCTTCTATGTCCTTATAGAGGCTTCCAGCAGAAGGTGTGGCCCAGATTAGAGGTGGGTATTCTCACCTCAAAAAAATCTGGATTAGGGTTAGAGAGATGGCTCAGTGGTTAAGAGCACTGGCTACTCTTCTAGAGGACCTGGGTTCAATTCCCAGCACCCATGTGGCAGCTCACTACTATCTGTAACTCCAGTTTCAAGGGATTTGACACTTGCACACAGACATACATGTGTTATGGAATATTATTTTAAAGGGTATTGCATTTTTTCCTGCTTTTGTTAACAATGCAAAGATGTGTTACATTTGTTTGATTAAATAAAATTAACCTGCAAGCAGGAGGCTAAGTAAGCAAGTAGCTGACAGGAAGTGGTAAGGAGGAACCATGTGTAGCTAGGGTTCTTAANTGGGGGCGGAGCAGAAGGATGCCCAGTTTTTTGGAAGATGCCAGCAAAGGTTAGCTATTTGCTATTCAGCCTCTCTGAGCAAGCAGAATTCCACCTCAACCTTTTAATCCTGAGTTCTTTAGTGGAATAGAGATCTAGATAAAGNTTCCCTTAATAGCTTTGAAAGAGTTGGTGCCTAAGGGAACAGAATTCCCTCAGGCTGCGGCCTTTGCAGCCCAAACTGCTGCTGGTACTGGTGGAGTTGCAGTTGCTGATTAGGACATCAGTTGCTTAAGGGGCAGCTACTGTAAATAATAAAAAACCAGTTAACAGCATGCATGCCAGCAAAACACCAATAAAATAAATAATCAAAAACAAAAACCATTTGAAGAAAATCTGGATTAAAGGCACGTGTCTTCCCACCTCAAAGATATTGATTAGACGTGTTATCTTCCCACTTCAAATGATTAAATTAAGCAAAAATCCCTCACAGGTGTGCCCGGCCATTTTGGGGTTTTAGTTAGTTTCAGACGTGATCAAGTTGACAACCAAGATTGCCACAACACCAGCCCAGCCTGTATTCTTTGTGAAAGCCTATGAAAAAGAAAAGATGATGATGAGGATGATGATGAGGATGGTGATGATGATATGATAATAATGATGATGATGATGATGATGATGATAGTGATGATGATGATGATGATAGTGATGATGATGATGATGATGAGGATGGTGATGATGATAGTGATGATGATGGTGGTGATGGTGATGGTGATGGTGATGATAGTGATGATGATGACGACAGTGATGATAGTGATGATGATGATGGTGATGATGATGGTGATGGTGATGATGATGATGATGATGATATGATATGATGATAGTGATGATGATGATGGTGATGATGATGATAATGATGGTACACAGGTGCATCAGAGAAGGACAAAGCTGACCTACTAAATTAACACTAGATAATAAATAAGGGAAGTGTAAGAGTGAAGAAGTAGGGGACTGGAGAAATGGCTCAGCAGTTAAGAGCACTTCCCGTGGGTAGCTCACAGCCACCTGCAACTCCAGCTCCAGGGAATGTGATATCCTCTTTTGTCCCTCATGGACATGGACACACATACACACACATGCCCACACACACACACACACACACACACACACACACACACACAATAAATGTGCAAAAACCATTTTAAGGTGGAGAGCAAAGAACACACCTGACAAAGACTTGGCCTCCACAGATGTGTTCACATGTTCATGTGCAGCCCGAACACACATGCACACATATAGATGGACACATGCATATAATACCTACACTCAAGAAGGGGAGAGCCAGGTGGATGGCATAGCCTGTATGTGGTTTCTCATCAGAGCTCTTGTTTTGGCCTGCATCTGGGTATTTTTTCATGGGGTCAAGCCNTAGATGCTGGTCCTGCCTCCNTGCAATCCTTGGACGGTCATGGATGCAGGGTCCCACCTCTGGGCAGTCCTTTGCAGTCAGGAAAGCAGGAGCCTCCGTCTGTGTGTTCCACTCCAGACTATAGGTTANGTCAGATGCCCGTCTTGCTTTCAACATGCAGGTGTGACTCAAAGTTCTCCACCACACTCCCATCTAGAAGTTGCAGAGTATAATCTCCTGATAGTTGGTCTGTATTCCCAATAGTGTGCACTTCAGGGAGANACTATGTCTCTGGAGTCACCAAGTTGTTAATGTAGCAGGGGTCTTCCTAAAATGGCTTTGGTACCAAGAAGAAAGGCTGCCCTCCCTGTGCTACCCTCCCACACTATCCCCCCACACCCTTCCTCCCTGTGTGTACCTCTCTGCTGGTGCAGCTACTGCACAGACATCCCAGCCCTGTCTCTTTCTTTCCTTCTCTTCCTTCCCTGCTCTGTCCCTCATTCCTTCCTTCTGTCCTCTAAAATGTCCATCACTGAAGGTACACTGCCAGTTTTCTGAGATTGCCTCTACATCTTCAGTTGCACACCCCTTCACTGGTATCAGGTCCAAATTCTGGCAGTTAGACAAAAGCCAGCATTCTGTAACAACTGCCAAAGGAGTCATTTCCCTTATCCCTGCCAGAAGGAACAAGTGTGCTATTAGCATACCAAAGCTCATGCTGGCCTCCAGGTAACACAAGCACCTGTTACACATTTCAAAGTCCATGCTGGCATCCTGGCCCCTCTCAATGCCCTTCACCCTAAACTCCAGCTCATGGGCTTCCCCCCTTAGCTTCTCATTCTTCCTACAACCCAGCTACTTCAGCCTTTTTTGTCTTCCTGTCTCAGTCCTCTCTCCATCCTTCTCTGGCCCTTTTCTCTTGGTCATCACCTTCTCTTTATCACTCACTCTCTCCACCCCCTTCTCTCACGGCCAAGTCCAGTCTGCTTGCCAGGTTTAGTCTACTACTTTCTCTCTATGCTCTGGACTCTTCCAGATGCCTCTGGCTACAATAAAAACCTCCCACTTAACCATACATTGGNGCTCTCCTGTCCTCAGTTNGTACAACTGGAAGGACAGCACTCACCAGTCTAGACTAGCCCCTACAAAGTGGACCCTGGACTCTCCTCTGTTCAGCTCTGCAGTTTCCTTTTGAACTTTGCTATTGAAACTAGAATGTTCTCGACATCTCCCACCTCTCAGGGGTAGCTGCTGTCAACTGTCCCCAGTTTGTTCCTTCGGTGTGGGTGTCACCCACTGCCTTAGTTTCTATTGCTGTGATAGTCCCTCTGACCAAAAGCAACAGATTTATGGCAGGGGCTTGAAGCTATGGAAGACCGCTGCTGACTGGCTTGCTCTTGATGGCTTGGTCAGCTTGCTCTCTTATACAACCCAGGACCGCTAGCCCCAGATGGCACTGCCCACAGTGGGCTGGGCCTTCCCACATCAATCAGCAATCAAGAAACGCCCCATGGAGCTGGACAGGTGGCTCACAGGTTAGGAGCACTGGCTATTCTTCCAAAGGATCCNGGTTCTATCCCCAGCACCCACATGATGGCTCATTATCATCTGTTTGTAATTCCAGTCCCAGGGGATCAAGACCTTCTTCTGACCTCCACAGGCACCAGGAGCCCACGTGATGCACAGACACACATGCAAGCAAAACACCCATACACATAAAGTAAAAATAAAGGAAAAAAAAACTTCAAAGAAAATGTCCCCAGACATGCACACAGGCCAATTTGGTGGAGGTAATTCTCCAAATGAGGTTCCCTTCCCCAGGTGACACTAGCTTGTATCAAGTTGACAAAAGCTAACCCACATAACCATCCCCCTTTCCCTCAATTCATTTTGTTTATGAAGTTAATTAACAAGTGTATACCATCCCCTTTTTGGATTTTTAGAAGTTGAACGTTACACAAGGTGTGGGTGGTGGCACCNATTTGCAATCCCAGCCCTCAGAAGACAAGGCTGGAAGATCTCAAGTTCAAGGCCAGCCTCCAACTCATAGTGAGACACTGTCTCAAAACCATGTGTGAGGATTCAGGATTTTGCCATCTGCTTACCGTATCATTTCACCCATCCTACCTGGAGAAATCCCAGCTCAAATGTCACCCCCTCTCAAAGTCCATCACAGTATTTCAAGACTGGAGTCTTCCCTCTTAACTGCGGGCTCCTGTAGCCCATGTTTTTGTTTGTTTTGGTTTTTTTTTTCTGTTGCTATAGCAGAATATTTGAGACTGAGTCACTTAAAAAAATGAAACCAGTTACTTGAACTCAGGATTCTAGACACTGGGAAGTCCAAGGTCAGGTGGCTGCATCTGGCGAAGACACATGTGGGAAAGACACANACAGTGCCGGGCTTACTTCATAACAACCACTTTCGCTACAACCCACACATTCTCAAACTCCCTTAAAAAAAACCTTTAATCACTCTCAGTGACCTAATCACCTGCATCTCATAGGCCCTGCCTTCCTACACAGCCACAATAGCAATAAAACTTTACACAAGTTTTGGAAAGACCAGGAATGACGTTAGTTATATTAATAAGTTTTTAGGTGCTGTTTAAGCTCACTGATGCTGACTCTGGAANTGGGGCTGCCTCCTCCACTTCAGACCCAAGCATCTCATTGTCCTCCTCAGCCTAGGGATGGGCTGTGCCCCACTGACTCTGTGACAGGGAAGAGAACAGCACACTGTACTCTTGAGGACTGCTTGAAGGTGACCATTTACAACAGGTCTTATTACTATTTATTCCTCGATATAAAAGCATCTGCANTGGGAACAGCAGGAGGTGCAGCCATAGAAAGCTCAGCCATAAAGAAAGCGCAGAGGACCCTCTCTGTCAAAACCTCCAGCTGACTGCCTCAGNTTCCATAGTCCATATCCGCTAGGGTCTATGAGCCCTTGATTTGCTGGTGCTGCCTTCTGTCTGCTCTCTGGATTGGACTGCAGCAGTCACCTCTGCTGGATGCTGTGAGCTTCCAATTGGATGATGTTTTACCCTCTATCTGTTGCTTCTCAATATCCACTACTCAGCATTTATTCTTTTACTTTTGCTCATTATAGGCTTAATAAACTCACTCAAAACCAAAAGCACGGTGGCTACCATACATCATTCTCCAGACCGTACAGAACACCAAGCATCTTCAAAGCCTAGTGACATGTTCATGTATTCATTGTGCTCTAGGAATAATCTAGGGCATGTGTCATATTTGTTAGTCAGACAAAACCCTTGGCCTCAATTCCTGAGCAGGCACCGGTTGTGTGACCATGCATGCCTCTGAGGAGTGAGGACCCTCGACAACCGTTAGCTGTAACTGGCCTGTAGGCCCCTTCACAGTCATGAGCTGCAGCTCTCCTATGTGCTGGACCCTCAGCAAGTGCCATACAAGGTGAAGGGACAGCAGATGTAGCCTGCTGGTCAGCCAGTTTTGAATGCAGCTATGGAGTAGTGAGAGTGGCATGCTTCCTACAGACAGGCTGCATGGATTTGGGTCTCAGCTCTGCTACTTAAAATCTGTGATCTTGTTGATCCTGTCTGTTTGGCAATTTGTTCATCATGGGTTTATATTTTGCATTAACTTTGATTTTTTTAAGTGTTGTATTCATGTATTATCTTAATTATGGGGCGGTTTGGGCGTCTACTTTAGACGTTGCATCTAGAACTCCATTCCATTCATGCTGCCCTCATCCTAGCCTTATACAACTATGTAATTCCTTCACAGGGTTGTTGAGAGGATTGACTGAGCCACTACAGGTGAGGAGCTCAGGCAGCGTTAGCTCTAAACCATTATGACCACTCCAGAAGCACAGACAGCAGTCCTCAGCATCAGCTGACAAAGGAATGCCACCATAGCTGCTGCTCGCTTGGCATCCCTCAGGACGCCCTTACACAAGCAGAGCTTTGCTCAGCTATCTGGGACTGAGATGTGCGGTTGTAATTATACGGCTAGCTCAATTATTTATATATTTTATCAAAATAGCTTTATTTATAAGCAACTTATGAACAAGGGGGAAGGGAGCAAGGACNGACATGAAAGCAATCCAGCGATGAATTCTCTGCCTTCTAAGATCGCAGNGAATGGCNAGACGGCCAGCGGCCAGCGGACGATCCCAAAACGCTCCCCCAGGAAGGGAAGCGAGACAGGAGACNAGAGAGCGCTCACTTGGCTGCCCCGATTTTTCAAGGGGCTCAGATTTTTGGCCACGCCCTTAAAACGGAGGTGCTTGCCACCTAACTGAACCAAAATAGCCATCCACTACAGAGATGTGCTTGCTGCTCTGCACACGTCTAGGGTAATAACACAACCCCTTTCCAGAAGTTAAAGATCTTCACTTCTAGCCCGAACTCCATTTGTCTCTGCCCATTGTCATGTCTTT
>LZPO01066318.1:412048-424042 GCA_001675575.1 Neotoma lepida | reverse complement strand
ATATAGTGAGTTTCAGGCCCACTAGGGCTGTGTATTGAGGCAAAACTCAGAAAAACAAAACACAACAACAAAATGGTACTTTATTATGCAGAAGTACATGTTTAACTTGGATGAACATGTGTGTCTGTTTTCTGTTGTAAGTACTTGGTTGCTGCAGGGTTAAGAGGTCATTCTCATAAAGGATGAGGCTGAGCCTCTCCAACTCCCTGGCTACCTTCAATGGGATGAAGATTGGCAAGTCTGCTCATGCAGATTCCACATAGTCTGTCGTGGTTAGATTTCATATTGCCCTGTCATTCATTGGTGGAGGAATCTGGGGAGGAATGTTGTTTTGCAGTACAGCTTCTCATAGAATGACAGCTGTTAACACAGCTGGACAGAGGCTGTCTTAGTTAGGGTTGTCATTGCTTTGATGAAACACCAGGACCAAAAGTAAGTTGGGGAGGAAGGGGTTTATTTAGCTTACACTACCATATTGCTGTTTATCATCATTAAAGGAAATCAGGACAGGAACTCAAACAGGCAGGAACCTGGAGGCAGGAACCTGGAGGCAGGAGCTGATGCAGAGGCCGTGGATGGAGGAGTACTGCTTACTGGCTTGTTCTCCATAGCTTGCTCAGCCTGCTTTCTTATAGAACCCAGGACCACCAACCCAGGGATGGCACCACCCACAATGGGCTGGGCCCTCTCTCATGAATCACTAATTTAAGAACATGCCCTACAGGCTTAGCTATATAGCCTGACCTTCTGGAGGCATTTTCTCAATTGAGGTTCCCTCCTCTCAGATGACTGTAGTTTGTATCAAACTAAGCACAGAGGCAATACTTTACTGCCTCACTAAGTAGCTTAGCTTCCCAGGCCTTAGGGGACATGATCAGGAGCCCACATCGGCTCTTGACCACCAGAACCTTCTATGAACCCTACTCTGTCCCGTTGTTGGGCACCCAGATTGGGGGAGGTGGTCTCTCCTAATGCCCCACCCAGACATACAGTTGTGTTGTTTCTTCCTCACATTGACATTTCTGTGACTATTGCTTCTCTCAGCTTCTGAAAGGAAGAGGAGGAGAGAGCTAATCACATTGTTTTTAAAGATTAATTGAGGGACTATGGACTGTAGGGAAAAAGAAATAGGTGGCACATTTTGAACACATCCAGTGCAAGCAAGCTGTTCTTCCACAAGCCTCTTAGTGACAAGAGAGAACAAGGGTAGTAATACATGCAATACATAACACCCTTATATGTACACTCTTGGCTGACAGTATATATACCCATATATGTGTGTGTATGTGTGTATATATGTATATGTATATAATATATGCTCTTGGCTGACAATACATATATACCCCTTATATATACAATCTGGGCTGATAATACATACATCCTTATATATACACTCTCAGCTGACAGTATATATACTCATATATGTGTTTGTGTATGTGTATATATGTATATGTATATAATATATGCTCTTGGCTGTCAATACATATATACCCCTTATATATACAATCTGGGCTGATAATACATACATCCTTATATATACACTCTTGGCTGATAATACACACACACACACACACACACACACACATACATATATATAAAATCTTGACTGATAGCATATATACCCTTATATATACAATCTTGGCTGACAATACACACACTCCTTATATATACACTCTTGGCTGACAGTGGCCTCCCAGCTAGCTTACCATGGCTCAGAAGCAGCGAGGCTGTGACATGCAGCAGGGATAGCAAGTGAGAAGAGCCATGAAAGAGACACTCAACTGGGTGATTTTCTCTTAAAAGTAGGACCAGATAGGGATTATAGATTGCACATTGATGCATTCTACTGCCTATATTTAAATTTAATTGTTGGTTTCAGTTCTCAGCAGGACCCCATATTATAGTTCTAAGTCAAAATAACATATTAGGCTGACTGAGAAAATACAGCAGACTGAACGGGGCCAGACAACTTCATCCCTTGATAAATTTATTCTCACTTAAGAATGAGTTTTCTGGGCTGAGGCATAAATAGCACACATGATGCCCTGGGTTCAATTTCTCAGTACCACACACAGTAGTTTACCTATAAACTTCTGTTTTCTNCACAGTACTCTATAATACAAAATAGAATTTGATGAGGTATAAGTATCATTCCCTCTCTTAGGTTCACAGTGACTCAAAGCTCCTCGAATTTATTCAGTAATTTAATTACAATTTTTATATACCATAGAAATAGCAGTTTAGTGTTGAGATGCTATCTTGTATTACCTTATAGCGATTAAAATTAGAAGGTTTATAATTCCCTTCCCTTGGCACCTAACTCACGGGGGCTAACAGCTACACTTCTTGAGTTTTAATAAATGCTTGCAAATTCTGCTTCTGCATAAATACGAAGTTTCCTAGTAGCTCAGCCAAGTTCACACAAGCTCAAATTTAATTCAAGTAAGTGAGTGTAGCTTTTATGCTGATAAGTTGCTGTCCTCTCCTATGTGGTCATGGTAGCCTACTGTAGAAAATGACTGTGACACAAGTCACTGCTTAGTGCCAAAAGCTCCAGAATAGTTCATCCTGTCAGTGCAAAGTAGGTATGCATCTGAGACAGGTGTAGGTTTGTGGAAGGTGGTAGGCAGGTGGGTCCTGAACACACAGCTCAAAGTAGCTGTAATGGTAGCGCCTTTGGGACTTCCTACAGATCTGGGTACCTGGCTAAGCTAAACCCCTACTTTGCTAGCTATAAAGTAGGAGGGCATAGAAACAAAACTTCTTCAATTTATATCTGGCCTTTATTAGCACTAAATAAAGGAGATTTGCAGGTGCATATTTTCCAAAGTCTTCGTTTTGTTCAATGATTGGCTGGCATTAAGAGTACATTGCAGAGACCCTGGAAGTGAACTGGCATTTCTCTCAGCCCATGGTGAAGTTTGTCTCTTTGCAGGCAGCCGTTTGGCAGCTCCCCTGATGACCTGCTGTGTCCACATCCTGCAGCAGAGTCTCCAAGTGATGAGGGCGCTCTTCTAGACCAGCTGTATCTGGCCTTGCGGAACTTCGATGGCCTTGAGGAGATTGATAGAGCGCTGGGGATCCCAGAACTGGTCAGCCAGGTAGGCCAGAGCACTGCAGGAGGCACGTACTCCGTAGGCAAGAGGTGTCTGTTCAGCAGTCTGCTCTGTGGATGCTTTTCACCTCTCAGTAGACAGCGCCCCCATCCCCTGCCCCATTCCTGCCCCTCTGCTACTCACGTAAACTGTTGCCCAAGAAGCAAACACCTGGGAATGACATAAGACCTAAATTACAGCAGAAAGGCAGAAGCTAAAGCCCTGCTGGCCACTTGTCCCCCTTGCTGGTGGGCATATGAAGAAAAGAGGTCAAAGAAACCACAGGTCACTGTTCCTGGTGGCCTTGGCCCTTGCCCCTAGAAGGGGAGACAGTATAAGCATAGGTCTCAGCCCTGCTCATGCTGTGCTACTTCAAAAGGACTGTTTCCCACATAGGGAGCAGAAGTCAGCTTAATCACTTTGGCCCTTATGTGGGTGTCGCCCATAACAATTTTAAGAATATTTAAACAAATAGAAATATTAAAAATGTCAATCACCCCAGTGAGTCTGGTTAACTCTCTTCTTCCTGGTTAGTTAATTGAAGAAGTAACAGACTTGTAACTGTTTGTATTTCTTTGATTTGAGAATACCTCAGAGGCTGAGGTAAATAACCCAGTGTCTCTCCTAAGACAGTGCGTCTAACTGCCCTGCAGCTGCTTTCATATGAAGCAGCTTCCGGGTTTGCTGCAGGAAGAGGGACTACAAAAGCCCTCACACCCGTGTTGCTGTCTTCCTTCCATTCAGCAGCATTCATCTTTCTTTTTGTCACAAGTACCTTCCAAGGCCAGGCTCCTTGGACCTCCAGCATGTCACTGCATCTATGAGGACGGTGACATGAGTCATTGAAGACTTTCTCTGAAACATTAAAAATAGTCATAATTCCCACAGTTTAGCAGACACAAGGAGGAGTTCAGACTTGCCCATTCATATTGAAAACTGCACAGTGGGAAGAAATGACTGAGGTTACATGGTACACACCCTGAGTGAAGCCAGAAAGGAAGTGCGGTAACTACTTCCTGTGGAACTGCTTGGTTTTGCCTTAGCATCAGCTAGACCTTAGCTTCTCTGAGTTTATCCAAGTGACATTTTTAAATGTCCTTGGAGTTTCTGAGTGACCTGTAACACTTTGGCGGGTTTTCAAGGGATTTTGTTTTTTAAGAGATTATCTCAACTATAGCCCAGCCTAGCCTTAGATTTATATTTATGGCAGTTCACCTGTCTTGGCCTCCAAAAAATTGTAATACTTTTTAAAAAATTAAACCCAGTGTTATGTCATCGCCATATTGTTACTCTCCTTTTCCAGCTTGTATTGTTTCTAACATCTCCTCAGTCATGGTAACTGCATTGTAGAAGGCCTGTTTAGGTAGAATGGGGGAAATGTGGCGCGTATGTAGCCAGAATTGCATACAGTGTTTAAAAATGGAAATGACTGGCTAGTGGGACAGCACAGTCAATAAAGCGCTCGTTTCACGAATATCTCCAGAGCCCAAGAAAAACTACCAGGCTTAGTGGTACACACTTGTCATCCGTGCAGAGGGTTAAGGTGTGAGGAGGACAGGAAGACCCTGGACCAGACTACCAGCCAATCTAGCATAATCCACGAGTTCGAAACTAAAGAAAGACCCTGTCTCAAAAGTTAAATAGATGAATATGGAAATAACCTACTTAGATTTTTCTATTAAAAATGAGCAAATATAAAGTTCTGAGATATTTCAACAGTGAATGGCCTCCCTGCTGGTACTCCATGCACACTTTGTCGTGTGGGGAGGGCTAGTGTGGCATAGCTGTCACGTGACCACAGGCAGTGTTTATCTGCTCTAGGATGCTGCACAGCTCTAGGATGACATGGAATTACTAGGGCAAGGCTGGGAGAGCACTGCCCTGAAGGAGGCTTGAGATTTTGTTGCTGATGTGGTCTTGCCCTTCTAAAGACCATCAGATTTGTAGCAATGGCTTCTAGAAGGAGAAGGCTTTGCCACGTATATCTTCCCAGGACACTCGGGGCTGCACCGGTTTGAGACATTATCCCTGAGAAAGCTCCAGATTTCCTATGTGTGGAAACAGGAGAATCAGAAGTCCTCTGTGGTACCTGTGTGTGCATTTTCTCTCTCTCTCTCTGTCATGCACACACACACAACCACACACAGAGGGAGGGAGAGAGTTTTGAAAACTGCAGAGCTAATACAAGATGCAGCTGGAATTTATGCAGCTCTCTCTGTAGAGCTCTCTCTGTATGCAGCCAGGCATAGTGGCGCACGCCTTTGATCCCAGTGCTCACTGAGACAGGTAGATAGATCTCTAGTGAGTTCCAGAACGGCCAGGGCTACGTAATGAAACCCTGTGTTTTGGGGGGGGATGCATCTCTCAGACAATCAAATTAACCAGATACATAATAACCAATCCTACAGATATGTCTGTCAGATACCAATCAAGGCACAGGGAGGATATTCTGAACATCCTTACACCTTCTTTTCCTTCTGGAGGTCTTTGGTTGGGTGAGGGGAGCAGCTGTTTAAAAAACAAATGACAAGAATATTGCATGTGTCTAGCGCATAGTAAGTGTAGCCCAACATGGGCTACATAGCAAGTTAGAAGCTAACTGGGGCTGTGTGAGACCCTATACCAGATGGCTCCCACCCCCAAAACATAATGGGCAATGTATCACCCCACTGGGGATCTCAAGTCCCACATCACAGTGTAGACCGCTACCTACCATGTCTTAGCTAGAAAGACTTCCTGAAGTCAGGTTCATGTCCCCACATCGGTTTTGTTATCTACAGAGTAAGGACAGTGGTGGCTAGTTCCCCAACACTGCTGATACTAGCTAAGGCAATCATTGAATTAAAATGATCGGTAGAGGTTTGTGCACTCAGTCAAAAGAGATAACACTTGCAGATGTCAGCTCACTGAAGCCCATGCCAGTTCTGACTAGGGAAAGATAGAGCACTACATAATCATAGCCCCTTTCTCCCACCCCCTTGGAGGAAGTGCTGTGGGGAGGTGGCCTTGACCCTTGCTTCTTCCCTCAGGTAATTGAATCTATTGAGCAGAGAGCCATGTGTAAAAGGAGAAGTAGAGCCAACCTAAAAATACCTTGATATAATTGGTACAGTATTTTTAACATATCAAATACAAGAGGGAGGGAAAGCTGCCTCCTCATATTTAGTACGATGTTTTAGTAGCTTTATTTATGTGCTTCTTTGGGGCTTCTTTTCAGAGCCAGGCTGTAGATCCCGAGCAGTTCTCAAGTCAAGAGTCTAACATGATGCTGGAGCAGAAGGCCCCTGTTTTCCCACAGCAGTATGCATCTCAGGCACAGATGGCCCAGGGGAGCTATAATCCCATGCAAGAGCCAAACTTTCACACCATGGGACAGCGGCCTAATTACACCACACTCCGTATGCAGCCCCGACCAGGCCTCAGGCCCACGGGCCTCGTGCAGAACCAGCCAAACCAACTGAGACTTCAGCTTCAGCATCGCCTCCAAGCACAGCAGGTTAGTTTTTCAAGGGACCTTCAGAGCTGGGGGCTCAGGAAGATGAATGGGGTTGGTATAGCAGTGAAGCATTAGAATTGGGCTGGGAGCCGGGCGGTGGTGGTGCACACCTCTAATCCCAGCACTTGGGAGGCAGAGGCAGAGAATCTCTTGAGTTTGAGGCCAGCCTGGTCTACATATCCGAGTTTGAGATCAGCCAGGGCTACATAGAAAGACCCTATCTCAAAAAATAAAGAATTCTANGACAGCCTGGGCTACATAGAAAGACCCTGTCTCGACTCACCCCCCCCTCCCAAAAAAGTATTGATTCCTACTTGTTTGTATTTAGAATCGCCAGCCACTTATGAATCAAATCAGCAATGTTTCAAATGTGAACTTGACTCTGAGGCCTGGAGTACCAACACAGGTGAGGAGCCCAGCAGCTGTCTGTGTCTCCCATGTCCCTTCAGCTCCTCCTGTCATCCTTCCTCCTGTTCTGCACACCCCAGGCCTATGGAGCCTAGCAGCTGACGCCCTGCTTTAGTTCTCAGTGCCATCTTTANTGCCAGGGTCAGTTGATTCTTGTTGTGCACAAGAGTTATGTTACAGAAAGTCTCAACCAATCCTGATTCAAGTGCTGGCTGATGTTCCCAAGAACATGGGCTTAGGGTCCTACAAGCCTTGGGTCACGGCATTGTTCTTAGCACATCATTAAATAACCTTGTTTTTATGGGAGTTTCTGTTTGAAGACATTTTCCGTGTGTGTAATTTATTCCTTAACATTAAACTCATAGTCGATAGACTGTCTCAGAGCCAAACAAACCTCACCTAACGTGTATTTTCTCCATAAGCACATCTGCCTCTTACACTTAGGACACTAGACAGTTCTGCCCCAGCAAAAAGCCCTATTAGGTTCCTATTGGGCTGTATAAGAAACCTCTATACTATTAGGAGCTAAAACAAGAAGGCCAAGTGTCTTTCACATCCTTCCCTTGGCTGGAAATGTGCATGCTGAGCATCTGAAATCCTTTGCTACTATACTCACGTTCATAAATGGCGATGATGGTTCTGTGAATGTTGATGTAGGGATTATAAATAAACTTTAGACTAGGCAGCTTCACAAATGGTCAGGACATGCCCTTATAGAACAGTACGCAGCTTCATTATTGTTTACTTAGCACAAGCCCGGGATCCCAGCTCTGCATCCATCTTACCCTGGTCTCTAACAGTAGAACACACCTATGCTGAGTAAAGAACATTCTGAGATCAGGTGCATTCATGGTGGTGTGCCAGAGACCAGGGCTACTAAAGAACAATCCTGTGTTGGGAAGGGTCATCCTCTGGTTAAATGGTAGCGGGTGGAGGGGATACCTGTGTAGCTAGCCAAATTTGCCCTGGTGATCAGTGACATAAGAGAAGTCAGTGCCAGATCACCCTCGAGGTCATCTTTGTGAAGTACACCAAGTCTCCTTTGGCAGGGACTTGGTTCCTTGTTAGATTTGAATGTTCCTTAAAAGAGACTCCAAACTGCCATCCTCAAGTTAGGAAAGAGTCTTCTGCTGGGCGTGGTGGCACATGCTTGTAATCCCAGCACTCGGGAGGCTGAAGCAAGACAATAAAGAGTTGACAGTCAATTTGAGCTATGTAGGACTTNGAGAGATGGCTCTACTTCTAGAGGACCTGAGGTCAATTTCCAGTACCTACAGGGCAGCTCAAAGGCTTCTGTAACTCGATTCCCTGGTGATTGGACACCCTCTTCTGGCCCCCATGAGCACTGCACACACATGCTGCATAACACATAAAAATAAACACAAAGAGCCTTCCTGTAGGAAGGCCTGTGCTCTTTTGAAGTCCTTTGATTGTATTCTCACAAAATGAGTTAGTTACTACCAGCAGGGTTACAGAATCATCACAAAGGTTGAGCTTAGGAACTCCCATGCTCAGTCACTAGTGGTTCCACTCTGGGTACTTCCTTTCATGTAATTTTCTATTCTAAACAAATTTACATGGAGCATGCCGTTGGTATCCTGTCTAACCTATCTACCCTTGGTTTTCCTTCACGGTTACCCTCCCTTTCAGGCTCCTATTAATGCACAGATGCTGGCCCAGAGGCAGAGGGAAATCCTCAACCAGCATCTTCGGCAGAGACAAATGCATCAGCAGCAGCAGGTGCAGCAGCGAACTCTGATGATGAGAGGACAAGGGTTGAATATGACCCCAAGCATGGTGGCTCCCAGTGGCATCTCAGCAACCATGAACAATCCCCGGATTCCCCAGGCCAACNCCCAGCAGTTTCCATTTCCTCCGAACTATGGTACTGGACTTCTCCGCACCACCTTTCAGCAGTCCTTTCTCCCTGATGCCCNGGGTCACTGCTCTTCTCTCACAGTTCTTTGAATGGCTCTCAGATGAATCTGCCTAACCAGAGGATAATAGGAAACCTGGGAGGACATTTGGGGCCTGGCAGAAGTCCCCAAGTCCAGCACAGTGCCATGCAGTCTCTTAGCTCTGGTCCCTCCTTTTCTCTGGGTTCAGGTCTTACTTTAAGAATGACCAAAGTTAAGTGTGTATGTGTCTCTGGATGTGTGAGCATGCATGAGTGTATCTGCTCAGGTCAGTGTCTATGAATATAATACACACATGCACACATACACATAGATATTGCTACTTACATTTGAATGTCTTGGACACAAATCAACATCCAGATACAAAGTATCAGAAGATACAAATCAATTTAAATATTATAGATACTCTACAGCTTTTGAAAAATACTTTATTTGTTACTGACAACAGTTACGAAAACAAAAGAAAACCTTTAAAGATTATACCAAATCTTTATTGAATAGGTAATTCTTAAAGAGTTATATCAGAGCCACGATGGGAGACCTCTTTACTTCAAACTTATTTGTTCTTTAATGTCAGTCTAAGAGATGAGATACCAAGGATAATGTCATAGACCTTAATATTTATGTGTGTCATATTCAATTAATAGTGGAATTATTAACAAATGTATGTGCTTACATGGACATTCAGTGTTCCAAATGGCTCTCCTTTACCCTGTCTGAGTGATCTGTAAGTAATGATAAAAGTCATTATGTTGCCTAAATACAGATGTCCTATCTCTTTAAAGAGCAAAGATAGTGTAGCCCGAGGGGTGGTGGCTCATGCATTTAATCCCAGAACTCGGGAGGCAGAAGCAGGTGGATCTCTGTGAGTTCAAGGCCAGCCTGGTCTACAGAGTGAGTTCTGGGGACAGCCAGGGCTACACAGAGAAACCCTGTCTCAAAAAAACAAAACAACAACAAAAAAAACAAAGCTAGTGTATTGGTTTCCTTTTTTTCCTGTTTGATATAAACTTTTCTTTTGTGGCTCCTTTAGTGCTGCACACATAATATTAGGCAAATGTGCTTGCTTACTCCACCCCTGAAAGGCCCTCCTCACCACCGACCTTTCCCAGTGCCTCCGCTGTGCTTCCTTTCTGATGGATGAGGAAGGTCTGCTGAGAGTTCCTTCCTTTTCCTGTGAATTCTTTTACCCTGAAACTAAACAAGAAACACACACTGAATGGTCCCTGATTGCTAATCCTAACAGCAGGTACCACAAGCCCTTTCCAAAAACAAAACAAGGCAATGCAAATACAGTTACATATTTTCAAAAATACATTTTCTCATCATGGGGTGATGTAATTTAGTTTTTATGAAAAGTTATTCATATGTTGACTTTCAGAATATAGCTGAATTTAATGAGCCTAAACTAAATTTGCAATACAATTATAGTGATACTTACATTTTTTTAAAATGGTGACTGTTTCCAATAAAAGTGATACATACATACATACATACACACATAGTTAGTGTCATTTCTCTCACTCTAGCACGGTGTTTAATGTGTGTCCTAGTCCTGACCTCTGTGACTGTTGTAGAGATTTCAAGTAGGGAGACTTTTTTTCCCCATGCACTTCTATATCAGCTTGAATCTTTCCAAATGTCTGGAATTAATTGTACATAATCAAGTATTTGGAAATAATTTTTATGTATGCTTAATTTGGAATATTCTCTATGATATAGCCAATAATCTCTTTTGGACTTCTGTTTTGTTTTTAAGGAATAAGTCAACAGCCTGATCCTGGCTTTACAGGGGCTACGACTCCCCAGAGTCCTTTAATGTCCCCCCGGATGGCACACACCCAGAGTCCCATGATGCAGCAATCTCAAGCCAACCCAGCCTACCAGCCCCCCTCAGACATGAATGGATGGGCACAGGGGAGCATGGGCGGAAGCAGGTAACATCACATTGCTAAGTCTGAGTCTGATATAAATGACCCTCCGGGAAGCTTTCTACAGAGTAGCCGTCCCTTTCGTCCATACTTGAAAACTGTGTTTGTCTGAGCAAGCAATAGCAAGTGAATTGCTAAATAAGTCAGTTTACTCTTTAGCAAAAATCAACAGAATTTTACAAAAGCCTAACACACCACCTNTTGTTTTGGAGTTGAAAGCAATACCTGTAAACAGGTTCCATTCCTAACTATAGAATTCCTGTGGAAGGCAGTGACACAGAGCCAGCTTTATCAGTTTGTACGATAAGAGCAAACAGAAAGCGCCCGGCAGCTGGGAAAGTGGGCAGGTGTGTTTCCTCTCAATAACGTCTGCATGGGAAAAAGCTCAATGTCTCTGTCCCAGCGTCACAGGCTGGCCTGCCCTGCATTCATGTCATTTAGATTCATTCATCTAGAACAAGTGCTCCGGACTGCTAGCCTCAGTTTACCGTCAAGCTCTAACACCTTTTCACTGTGTTCCAGCATGTTTTCACAACAGTCACCACCACACTTTGGGCAACAAGCAAACACCAGCATGTACAATAACAACATGAACATCAATGTGTCCATGGCAACCAACACAGGTGGCTTGAGCAACATGAACCAGATGACAGGACAGATCAGCATGACCTCAGTGACCTCCGTGCCTACGTCGGGGCTGTCCTCCATGGGTCCCGAGCAGGTAAGTGCCAAAGAGAAGCAACTCAGAACTTTCTAGTCTTAGATTTTTGTCTGTTTATGCCCTCGAGTCCCGTATCTATTTTGAAAAGTGTTTTATTTTCACCTGTGCCAGTGAGATTTAACAAAAATACTTTTTAATGGTAGACGATTGGGAAGGATTCCTGACTGCTAAAGAGTTGGGGTTTTGTACTTGTTTTGTTGGGGGGTTTTTCCTAGTTTTCTCATCATTGATGTTTTTTAAGATTTGGGAATTTAGGAATGGAGTGGTAAGTGCTATTAAGTTTTAGAACTAGCTTTGCCAAGAGTGATGGTGCACACCTTTAACTTGGGAGGCAGAGGCAGGCAGATCTCTGTGAGTTCGAGGCCAGTCTGGTCTACAGAGCAAATTTCAGGACAGCCAAGACTACACAGGGAAACCTTGTCTTGAA
>LZPO01066318.1:351259-363125 GCA_001675575.1 Neotoma lepida | reverse complement strand
GATTTTCCTCTGGGGAATTCTTTGCTGCCTTGACTAGGGCTGAGTAATTGACCCTAATGGGAATGTGCCCGGTTGTTTTCGGACTGTCTTCATTCATGTTAATTAACTCAGGACAATGGTCTTTTGAGAAGGTCCTGGACTCATCATGTAATTAAGCAGCCTTCCTCAACTGCTAGCTCCAAATATACTGCTTGAAACATTTTCTTACTGTTTAGGAGTTTGAATATTATTTTAAATAAAACTAAGACAACTCATGGTCTTTATTGAGTAAATCAAATGAGGTATTTTGTTTTTTGAACTTGAATAGCAACAAACAGAAAGGAGTTTATTTTTGTGTTGTTTCTAATTGTTCTCACTGTACGCCAATATGCTGGGTTATATGATAGTGCATCCCACACTAACTGGGTATTTTAAGGACCATTTCTTTCAGTCTGGCTTCTTTGGGTAGTTTTGGCCTTATACATCTCAGTTTTTGGTTGGGGACTTAGTCGGTTTCTTTTTTTTTGGAGACAGGGTTTCTCTTTGTAGTTTTGGTGCCTGTCCTGGATATCGCTCTGTAGACCAGGCTGGCCTTGAACTCACAGAGATCCATCTGTCTCTGCCTCCTGAGTGCTGGGATTAAAGGTGTGCGCCACCACTGCCCGGCTCTTAGTCAGTATCTTCAGTTGATTACCTGAAACACTTAGGTCTGCCTCTTCAGAAGGTAGACTTCACTCACTTATTCNAACGGTGAGTTGAGCCTGCTAATAACAATGACAAGACTAAGAATAGAAAACAAAAGCATCTCATAGAACATAGAATTTAAAAAGTCAAATGGAATTCCATCTGTGGGCAAATACAGTTCCAATAGGTTAATAATATAGACTTTAGAGATGGACAAACTTACATTGTTCATCAGCTCCTCAGTGTATAGCGCTGGGCAAGTAGTTTCACGTCTGAGGCTCAATGTCTTCACCTATGATTTTAGGCAGTAATTATGTCATCAAGTATTAGAAGACTTAAATGACAGTGTATATTATGCTCGATTGTATTTGGTAAAGTTTTCCCTTAAGCCTGTTGAAAGCAAAAGAAAGACAATTGTATGAATTTTATTGATGAAACAGATTCTATTAATGATTCTCAGAAACATAGTTCCTTGACTATCAACATCACCTGGGAGCTTGTTTGAAGTAAGTACTCNAAAATATAGAAACAGAAATAACTTTGTGTTCTCTGAATCAGAAACTCTGGAGGTANACAGCAATCTGTTGTTTGGGACCTACTGTTTTGAATCTTCTCAGTTCTTACAGTAGAGCAGTGGGTGAAGTTCAGTAGCAAGGTGGCTGAGAAACCACACAGCTCCTCATGAGAGACAAGCATCAGGATGCAGAGTGCCTTTGCTGAGGGATACAGATCACAGGGTTGCTTTGCTGTGGGAGACTGGGGACACTATGGCCGTGGAGCCTTCCTCCATTGGGGTAGAACTGGCAGACAGCGCCACGTCAGTTTCTCTGCTCATACTTCTTNTCCGTACCTGAGCTANATAGCTGCTCATTCAGTAGAGGCTTCTTGTTTTGTTTTAGTATAAAAAGGACTTTTGGAACTCTGGAGAAATANGGTTCACAGTAGGCTGGCATCCACAATATGATATTAATGGGTCTTTGGGGGTATCCTAGAACTTGAATCAGGAAGATTGGGGGAGTAGAGTTGTCAAAGTAGACAGATGCTTGGGACCTCAATGTTCCTACAGAAGGTGTGGTAGGTATTGTGACCTCAACTTAGTCAAAATCCAGGGTGTGTTTTAAAGAACTGTGATNAACAGCATCACACAGCAGAACCACAAATACTGTCCTAGACCCTCTTTTGATTTAGGAATCCAGTGTTGGCATGATAGCTTGAAATGTTTTTAGAATTGCTTGTGGCACGGGGGAGGGGATAATTACATTGAACTTTTACAAACTCTACCCAAAGTTTATGNGATTAAATATCAAACATANACAAAAAGTTTGTAAATGATACTGGATAGCATAGAAAAATTTTATTGATATATGAACATCCAGAATTTTTTTTTTTTTTTTTTTTTTGGTTTTTCGAGACAGGGTTTCTCTGTGTAGCTTTGGCGCCTTTCCTGGAACTCACTCGGTTGCCTAGGCTGGCCTCAAACTCACAGAGACCCGCCTGCCTCTGCCTCCCGGGTGCTGGGATTAAAGGCTTGCACCACCACCACCNGGCCCAGAATTATTTTAAAAGAAAAAGTACTTCCCTTCCTTATTTATAGTGGAACATAAAGTATGAGAATTTTACAAAATAATAGTAGTGATTTCAATATTCAGGAAATATATGATGTCCCTCTTCTATTTTTTGAGAGTCTCAAGCTCCCTAAGTAATGAGTTATACTAACTTCAATTTCTGATCTCCCTGCCTCCACCTGCCCTGAGTGCTGAAATTACAGGTGTAATACCTAGCAGCNTCTATAGGGTGCTGGGAGTTGAACCCCGGGCCTCAAGCATGCCAGGCAAGCAAGATACTAACTGAGTACATTCCCAGCCCTCCAAGGTGAGAATTGAAGCAAACAATTTCTACCTTGTTATTTGTTTGCTTAAAGGAGTTTAAAATAAACAACAGTATTTAGAAACAAGCTGCTTGGTCCCAGTCTCTAACACAGTTATAGGGAGACTGCTTTCTAGTTTTGCATATGATATGCCCTCCAAGAAAATGCTGTTCANTGTCATTCGCTGTAACCTGGGTTCTTGAGATAAACTGGGGTGTGTGTTAATGCTATGCAAATTCCTTCCAGAGATCTGTAGTTTGTCCTGGGTTTCCTTTTAGCATGGTACTTTGGATTGGAAGCACGTTCCCTTGGCACCCCATTTCTGACTTCTACAACCTGCTTGAGTGTTACCTAGCCCTCCTTGCTTTCTCTTGTGTTCTGCTTGACGACTGTACATCCTTGGCAGTTATTCTCAAGTGCTAATAAAACACGGAGTAAGACTTTAATTGAGCATGTGATTTTTCACATTCTTAAAAAACGTATCCCCCTCTGTGGTGCATGACTGTGATCCTAGAACTCAGGGGCTGAGTTCAAGGCTACCCTGGGCTACATACAAATCAAGATTCAGGTCAGAGTGGGCTTTTGAGACTATCTTAAAAAGCATAACCAACTGGGACGTGGTGGCTCACATCTATTATCCAGACACTCAAGAGGCAGAGGCAAAATAGTAGTCATAAATCTGAGGCTAGCCTGGTGTTTGTGGGGAATTCTAGCTAGTGAAATTCTAGTGAAATTTTACAAAAACAAAACTACTTCACCTTGAGCTTGTTTACAGCATAGTCAGATGGTGTGTTTATAGTTTTTTTGTTTATTTGTTTGTTTGTTTGGGGGGTTTTGTTTTTGTTTTTCGAGACAAGGTTTCTCTGTATAACAGTCCTGCATGTCCTGGAACTCACTTTGTAGACCCACCTGACTCCGCCTCCCTGCTGAGATGAAAGGCTTGTGTCCCCACAGCCCAGTATGTCCCAGTTTTAAAAGGGAAAACCTTCCCTGCTTGCTGGACTGCCCTGGAGCAACCCATACGTGCTAATGATAACAGAAATCTGACCTCTTCCGCCCACTGTCCACAAGCCCACATCACAAGCTGGCAAGGGGCAATCTAGAGCTGGATCTTAGAACAGGACTCTTGAGCATAGCAAAGCAGTGACTGTCACTTTCCAATCGCAAAGGTTTCTCTTGACTCTCTACATGTCAGACGCCAGAAGAGGGCACCCCCTGGGACTGGCATTACAGACTTCTGTTCACCACCATGTGGGTGCAGGACTTGAGAGTGAGTCCTGGAAGGACACCAGTGCCCCTAACTGCTGAGCCATCTTTCCAGNCTCCTGGCTCCTAACTTTCTAATAATGGGTAGCAAATTGGGAATCCATATTCAGAAAGAAATAAAACCAGCCATTTGTTTATCAAGATTTAAATCCTAAAGGAAAGGGCTTGTTGGTAAAGGAACCCTGGCAAGCTGGCCTCGTGGCACTCTGCAGTTTCAGCACAGACACCACCAAATTTTGTCAAACCCTGGGGGAGGTAAAGGCCTCAGAATAATAAAATAAAATAATCCAGAATTTTGTTGAGAGACACAGGCCTGCAATCCCAGCATTTGAGAGTTAGAGGTGGTAATATCAGTGTTGTTATTTTGTTTTACTTTGCAGCGGTTACCGTGCGAGAAAAGGTCATTAGGCATGACAAAATCCAGTATCAGAGCTTTATTAGAAAGTAGGGGAGGGGAAGAGAGAGAGAGAGAGAAAGAGAGAGAGAGAGAGAGAAAGAGACAGAGAGAGCGCGCCCTCGGCCGCACGTGGAGAGAGAGAGGAAGAGAGAGAAGGAGAGGGAGGAAGAGGCGGGATTTCCCTTTGCACATGCACGAAGTGCGAATGTGAAGTTACTTAGCTGGGGAGTGGCCAGGAATTCCAACAATCAGGACTTCAAANTCATCCTTGGCTGTCAAATGAGTTGGGGCTAGCCTGGGACACATGAGATCCTATGGCAAAAGAAGAACAAAATCCAAAATTAATAATTTAAATAAGTTAGGAAAGTTTTCTGGGTGGGTCTTGGTGGCTCATAAAACTGCTATCTAGGAAAGATGGGTTTGGTAAATTTGGTGTCAGGAAGATGAAATCACAAAAATGAAAAAAAAATTAAAGCTTTTTTTGGATTAAAAAAAGTTATGCGTGTATGTACGCCATATATTTGCAGGTGCCCTCAGAGGCCAGATGAGAGTTTCAGTGCACAGGATAGAGCAGGAGGGAGTGGTGAGGGACTGCCAGGGAGNGCCTTATAACNCTCTCTCCCCTCCTCCAAGAGAGGATATAAACAGCCCTATTTTCTTAGACCTGCCTATCTCTCTGTGGTCCTGCTTACTTTGTTTTTATGAGACTGGGGACCAGATCAGTACAAACGCAGCAGAAGCAGGGCTGGAAGTGGGGTGGTGGTGGTATTGTTTAATGGGTACAGAGCTGCCATTTTGCAAGATGAAAACTGCTATAGGGATGGCTGCTTACTGTAATCAAACTATTTAATTAAAAATAGTGTAAGAAGGGCAGGGTGTGGTGGGGCACGCCTTTGATCCCAGCACTTGGGAGGCAGAGACAGGCAGAGCTCTGTGATTTCAAGAAGGCCTGGTTTACAGAGTGAGTTCCAAACAGCCAGGGCTATATAAAGACCCTGTCTCAAAATACAAGACAAAAACAGAACATGAAAGAAGAGTGTGATGGCTGAAGCCTGCAATCCCAGCACTCAGGAGGCAGAGGCAGGAGGATTGCCAGGAGTTTAAGGTCAGCCTGGGCTTCCTAGTTAGTTCCAGGCCAGCCAGCAGTATATATTCAGACTATCTCAAGACCAAACACACACACACACACACACACACACCCCAAACAAAAGTCCAACAATAAAGACAAACATCAAGTCATGGGACCATTTCCTTTATAAAACTACTTTATATTGTAAATTTTACCTAGCCCCCCTCCTTTTTGAGAGAGAAGGTCTCACTAAATAACCCTGTACCACATTGCCCTTTTTTGTTTTGTTTTGTTTGAGACAGGGTTTCAGCTTTTTAAAATTATATTTATTTACTTACGTGTACTTGTGTCCAGGTACGTGTGTGCTACAGCACATGTGTGGAGGTCAGATGACAGCATGTGGGAATCAGTTCTTTCTCTCTACCTAGTGGGTCCCGGGAATGGAGTTTAGGTTACAGCAAGTATCTTTATCTGCCAAGCAATCTCATAGGCCAATGTTTTGATATTAATTTATTGAGATGGGGGTCTAATGTGGCCAGGCTTCAAGCTCACTGTTTAGCTGAGGATAGCCTTGAACTCCATAACCCCCTGCCTCATCTCTTTGTTCTATAATNACAAGTGTGTACACACTTGTTTTAATAGTTCATTTTTATCATTTTAAATTATGTGTATGTGTGTAGGGGTATGTGTATGCCTGTGATGCAGTGCCGGAGAAGAGGGCCTTGGAGCCTCTGGAGCTGGAGTAACACGTGGTAACGTGATTGTGGATGCTGGGAGTCCAACTCTGGTCCTTGGCAAGTACAGCAAGTGCTCTAAATGGCTGAGCCCTTTCTTTAGCCGTGTGTGAGCACCTTAGGACTGTTTCTGACTGCTTTTTAAAAAGTGAAACCTATGTAAACGGTAGGAGTGGACAAAGCTGCTGAATTCCGGGGTCCTAAAGAGGGTGCCTAGCTGGACGCCTGTGCTGAGTGGGCTTGGCAGCCTGTCTTCTTCTCAGCTTCCAGTGCCCCGGGGTCTTTCCCCAGTACTGGCTGCAGTCTGAGGGCTGGCCACTCCCTGGGGAGGAACCCTGCTTTTCAGAGTATTTACCCTAGCCCCTCCCTAAGTGGCTGCCTGTCAGTTTTCATTTCTGCTTCGCCCTCTTAGAGAACCGCTGAGCACCGATGACATAGTACCTGGAATCGATTCCCTAAGAGCCACGGANGTGGAGGGAGAGGCTCTTCTGAGGTGGCCCTGGGCTCTTAGCTGAGTGGGATCGTAAGCACTCCCATAAAAGGTTTCATTCAATAACAATCTTTGCCAAAGCAAATGGGTCTCAGTCTCCCTCCCACACACCGGATCCAGGACTTGTTGTCAGGGCTGTGCATAGTCAGTCTCCATGTTCTGAAGTGGTTCCTTTATTGGAAATCTGCACTCCTCAGGACATAAAACACCCAAGGAAAGCCTATTCATTTGGCTATTGTACACATTAGTGTATTTATGTCAAATGCTGCCATCAGCATTCTCTGAGTTTAGTGCTAACTCAATTAATAATTGGTTGATAANTGGCTAAGAAGCCGATAGACTGAAATGGGCTTACTCTCTATGATACAGAGTTTGTATTTTCCTCATTCCCAACAGGTTCAAATTATCCATGTNGTGTAAAGCACTTTATATTTACTTAAACCATCTTCTTAGGAACTAAACATCTTATCATTTTCATCCCCCCTACCCCCACCCATTAGATAGAAGACTCACAATATACCTCAGGCTGTCCTAGAACTGGTTCTGAGCCAAGACTGACCTTGAACTGATCCCCGTGCCTTAGCCCCTGAAGTGCTGGGGATTACAAGTGTGTGCTACTACAACTGGCTGAGTTTCCTAAAGTAGAGCTTCACCAAACTGTGGGCTCCTCACAGGAAAGGCCAACTACTTCTCCTCCCTCTGTCCTCTCATAAATGATCACACAACATATCATTTGAACTGTCCCAGTCATNTGCATAGCTGGGCCACGGTGATTGACAGGATCAGTTTTGCCCCGGGGGATTTAGGATTTAGGTGGGATTGGTAATTCACAAGACAACTCAGAGAATGGAGGTGTGGGGGCCACTGTATTCTCTGAGATTTGATTTGTTCCAGGAGGGATCTGATACCCTCTTCTGGCCACTGAGGGCACTGCATCCAGGTATACAAGTATACACACACACACACACACACACACACACATTAAAAATAAAATTCAAATCTTTTAAAGATGGGTGTAGTGGTAAATGCCTTTAATCTCAGCACATGGGAGGCAGAAGCAGGTGGATCTCTGTGAGTCTGAAGCCAGCCAGCCTAGTCTACATAGTGAGTTCCAGGACAGCCAGGGCTACAAATTGAGACCCTGACCCCCTACACACATCCAAAATAACAAGTAAGTAAATAAGTAAAGGTATCACCACCATGCCCTACCCTTTGTCTTCATTGAAATGATAAGGCAGTGGGAAACTGAGGGGCATTTGAATGAGAAACTCAAGAAAGGTNGGTGTTTTTGTCTGTTTTCTTTTTGTCCCTAGCAGTTTCCAAGCAAACAATTGAGACAGAATTGCAGACTGAGGTGTCTCAGTTTGGGGATGCAGGACTATACATCATGGCTCCCGAGGAGTGGCTATGTCAGGAGCTGGCAGCCGACAGCCAGAACACCCTCTCAGAGCCATGTTCTGGGAGCCAGCAGCCATCTGGGACTCTCCTCAGTTTTCTGGTCTTCTGTGGGAGTCATCTACTGTCAGCCTCAAGAATGTCCTTTACCACAAGCCTCAGACCGNAAGTAGAAGCAGCTGCATGACCCTCTCCCATGCTCAATGAGAGCCATGGAAGATTTCTGTGTAGGGGACAGCGAAAGGTCACCATAGAGTAGCCCTCTAGGGACGAAGGGGCCATTTGGAACATTTCAGGCATCATCAGAGCTCTAAGTCGGAGGACATTTAATTGGCCCTGTAGTCTCTGATCGATCCTCGAATTCAACATACTTTAGAGCCCACAAGCCTTTGAGTCCGAGGACAGCCTGGAGGGGGAGACGCCAACGGACCAGCTGTGCTCCTTGGAGGTGAAGGANCAGCTCTCTGCCTGGTTGGTTGCTTTTTCCCCCCTCCCTGGATGTTTTTGAGATAGTTCTCCAGCTCCCTTTGCTTTTGAGAGGAATCAATGTGTTTCTGAGGTGTGTCTGGCTTGGAACTTTTTCAAATCCTCTTGTCTTAGTCTCCTGAGCGCTGGAATTAAAGTTGTGTACCTCCATATCCGGCTCTAGTTCTTTTTATTTCAAAATTTTTATTTGCATTCTTTTAAAACCAGAATTGTAAATGCTCCCCATGTTTGATATATAGTGACCATTTTCTGTGAATTTTCCCTCCTCATTTCTTCCCCACTCCATCGGATTGCTCATGTTGCCCAGGCTGGCCTGGAACTTGTAAATTCAGTTCATCTTCTCCCCTCAGCCTAACAAATAGAAACGATTAGAGACATGACATATTGGTAGGCGGTTCTTCGTTAGTATTCTCCCCATAAAATCCCTTCGAATGTGTCCTTTACATTTCATGTATGGTATTACGGTAATTTAAAATCACCTGCCCGTTAGTCACGTTGGAAGCTTCCAGTTTTCAATATTACAAATAGCTGTGTTAAACACCCATGGAGGAAATGTTTGCCTACAGCGCGATGGCTTTTCATTCCAGTACATTCATTCCCTGATCATAAATGTAACTAGCTCAGGTCAGAATAAAAGATGCGAGCCCGGCATCACATAGATGGAACCACAGTGCTCAGGTCAGGGGCAGAGTCAGTGGTGGCTGTTTCCGACTTTCCCCNCCTGCTTCTCCTGCTCCCCTGAAGATTATGGATAGCCTCCTGAGTCAAGTGGGTGCTGATTCTTTAAAAGCTGCACTTTGAGAGTTTTCTGCAGTAGGAAACGTTAGCCCACAAGAGCTGGTGAGACTAGGGGGCAGAAAGATACAAGTGGGACTCACGGAGTTATGCATGGGCTCTGCTCCCAGGTGACACCCAGGCCAAACCACTCCGCACTCCAGGCATGGTGTGGCTAGGGATTTGCCCCAGACAGTGAAGGCAGGTGGCACTCTTCCAAATCTCACTTTAGCTCCCTTCTCTTACTCACTTGAGAGCTGTAGCGCTCCACTTCCGGTGAGCATNCGGTGTAGATCTCGCCACATCACCTACAGCTCGCTTGCGCAGCTCCATCCCGGAGGCTCTGGTCCTTCCCCCTGTTTACTAGGCATCTGGAAACACCCAGACTTGCTCTGAACCACAGCCCACCTATCCCCGCCCCCCGTGCCACCCGGTAGGCAGTCCAGCTCTGTCCAACCTGTGGAAGTGCGGAGATACAGTTAGAGATCGGCTCTTTGAGGACCTGTCTACCTGCCTGGACAGTGAGCTGGAATGTTTGGGTGGGGCTTGTTTCCCAGGAACAAGGGCAGCGGTCAGAGTGGAGTTCCTGACAGCAAANTTGGCAGGATTGCTCCAATGGTCTGAGTTACTAGAGCACGGTGATGCAGGAGAATTAACCTGGCAGCATTTCCAGATGGGTTCTATTTTTCCTTCTCTCCTTTAGCTCTTTCCTTTTTCCTCCTGAGATAGGAACACTGTCCTAGGCAGGTCTCCAACTAGCAGTTGCCTCAGCCTCTGAGTTTATAGGCGTGGGCCACCACACTGGCTTGGTGATGGTTTTTGTTACCACTTTCCCTAAACCTAATTCCCTAGTAGATATCCTACACCACCGCTTGAGCTTCTTGAATGCAGAAACTCGCTCTTGCTCTTATGTCCCTGCTATGGAGTACACGGCCGTGTGTTTATATATAAAACATATAACGTGGAGTTGTAGACATGGCTTAGCCATTACGAGTGTGCACTGCTCTTGCACAGGACCTAAATTTTGTCCCCAGCACCCATGAGTGGATCACAACATCTAAAACCCCAGCTCTAGGGTAACTGACACCTTCTTCTGTCCTCCTAGGGTACCTGCACTAAATGTGTGCTCGAGTGGGAACACACGAAATTGATAAAGCCTATCAAAAAGTTTTGAAAATATTACACCAAGTTCTCATGTACTGTCCTCCTCATTTCCTCCAATGATAAAATTGTTCCCGCCCACAGAACAATCAAAGCTAGACTTAGTGGGCTGCAGAGTGACAATGTGACTAGAACATGTGTCCAGTCCTGGGTTCCATCCCTAGTCTGGACATTGAGTGACATGTATACATAGATAATTATGCTCACAAGCAGCCCATCGAGCCTTACTTTTTGTTGGCCTTTGGTGGTACTGTTGATCAAACCCAGGACCTGGAGGGCGTTGGTGCTTGAGTACTGAGCTGCGGTCTTCATCCCCCATTTCCCAGCAGCTTATTTGAAAACAGGGTTAAAAAAAAAAATCTGTTATTCTGGAACTGTAACTCAGTGTTAGAATGTTTGCCCCACATGTGAGGAAAAAAAATGAAAGTATCACAAAGTTTAGGCTGAAGGGATGGCTCAGGGGTGGTTACAAGCACTCCTTGCTCTGGTGGAGGACCTGGATTTGGTTCCCAGGATCCACGTGCTGCTCACAACGGTCTGTGGCTCTAGCTGCAGGGGCTCCAGAACACTTTTCAGACCTCCTCAAGCACTAGCCATGCTCATGGTATGCATACTTATATGTAGGTAAACACTCATACCCCCAAAATAAAAATAAATCTTAAAAAAACACGCCCAAATCTATTCATACTTATTAGTTCAAGCTATAAATAAGGATAAAACCATCTACACACTTCCAAGTTATGTAAGTTTTTATTTCTATTTTATTATTGCTATTATTTGGGGACAGGGTCTCAAGTATCTCAGGCTGGCCTTAACTTCTCCCTCTATCTGAGGAGGATGGCCTTGAACTGCTGATCTTCTTCTATGCTCTGAGAGCTGGGATAATAGACATATGTTACCACCCCTAGTTTACGGGGTTCTGGGGCTCAAACCCACCCAAGGCTCCTGGAATGCTAGGCAAGTACTCTACCACTGAGCTCCATCCCCAGCCCATATTTATTTCTACTGTTCAGACTGACTCACTTCTGTTAGTCTGGTTATCATGCTCCCACACTGTTGGGGCTGGGATGGAACTCAGTGTGGAGCCTTTCCCGAGCATCTGGGAGGCCCTTTCTGTGATTTACTGTGCACTGTTTTCACCATAGTTAGTTAGTTAGTTAGTTAGTTAGTTAGTTAGTTAGTTAGTTAGTTAGTTAGTTTTTTTCAGACAGAGCCTCTCTATATAATCCTGGCTCCCCTGGAACTATATAGACCAGGCTGGCCTCGAATGCACAACAAATCTGCATGCCTCTGAACCCCAAGTGCTGGGATTAAAGGTGTTTCACTATGCCTGGCTTTACCATATCCAAATGATATCTTTCTCATTGATTTTCCCTTTTATTTTAGACATTTCCCTTGTCCCTTCTTTAATACCACAACTAACTTCAGCCTTAGTGATCAATTTATTTCCCTAGGCCAAACATATAGGAATAATTTACCTAAACAGGAAACAAAAAAGAATTTCATATGGAAAATTGGTTGATTTCTTGATTTCTTTCCTTCCTTCCCTTTCTTTCTTCCTTTC